>JAUYWV010135402.1:0-10881 GCA_032274565.1 Nematoplana nigrocapitula
GTTGTTGGCTTGTGCGTATCTGCTAGCTGCTCTCTGTCGGTTTATCGATACAAACGCTGCGCTGCCGTTTCACTCCGTCTCACTGACGATCGTCTATTTTTAGACGCCAACGCCTCTGGCGACTAAGTCAATCAGGTGCGACTCACAGATACACCAAATGCAAGCTCATTTCGGGGGGTGGGACAGACAGACAGACAGACACAGATTTTCCTTCATATAGAGTGAGAGATTTTCGTATAATATCTCATAATTTGATATTAAAGTATATTATAGTATTTATTAGCTGAATATATTGACAAACAAACATTTATTTCGATTAGATATCAATTTTTGTTTTATTTATAATGTTCTCATTAATTTATAATAAAACTTTTCTAATATTTAAAAATTAACTATAAAAAATGCTTTTACATGTTTATACAATATTTAACGTTTTTTAAATACGCTATTTATTAACGTTTATTTGTTTATCGACTTGATTTAAATATTTTTAAAGAAATTATGGTTTTATTAAAAAACACAGACATGGATACATTTATACATATAAATTCAAATATAAAAATGTTTTCTCAAATTATTTTACAAATATAATACAAAAATAACATAGACAAGTTAAACACAACAATTATAACAGATATAAAGCATAAAAGAAAATGTATATAAAACACACAGCTTATACAAATATAACGTAGATATTAAACTATAATTCAATAAACAGTAATAATATAAGAAAACATCATGACAGACATCATGTCAGACAGTTAGTTATACTCCATATTTGATGGAAAATACAAATAACAATAATCAGATGCACTAGCACCAGCGTTGGGAAATGTATCAGTTTGCGTGCTTGCGTCAGACTTTTGAGTGAGTTGCTTTCGGAGAAGCTGAATACTCAAATTTAGTTTTTCTTTTTGTAATAGTAAGACATCACGATGAAGATCGTCAAAGGTTGAGGCGCGTCCCGAAGCACGTTTGACGCGTTTTGGTGTCGGTGTTAGGTTCTCCTTAGTCGTCTGCTCATCGTCACTGTTGTCCGATTCTGTAGAATGCCTAGTTAGGGTGCTGGTGTTGCACCGGGAACCATCGAAACCTTTGGATTGCTTTCCCCAAGGATTCGCCAAACCAAGCGATTGTTGTCTGACAAACTTGTCGGTTGTCCATCCCCAATCGTTTTGCCATCACGAATTTTGTCCTACAGACGTTGCTGAACATTGTTCCATTTCTTCTGAAGTTGGAGAACACTGAACTCCTTTCCAGTTTTAATTAATTACTGCTGAGCAACCCAATCCCATGCATTTGCTCTCCTGTTCTTTAGTTTGGTAGTGTTTCCTTTGGAAATTAAAACATCACTCTCTTCTTAAAAAATGCTAAGAAATGCAGACTCTATTTGAGCATCCGTGATATTAGTAAAAGTGCAGAAATAAATATTGACAATAATATAAAGCTTTCACGCTGATTTGGTTCAGTGGTTTTGGTTTTCAGTCAGATATCTCAATAAAGCGAGTCATTTGATTGGTCTAATAACGAATAAATTCAGAATACAACCAGGAGGCCAAAAGTGCTGACTACCAAGTATTCACTTTTGAAAGTTACTTTGTATGCATACCAATCACGAGTGCTCACTAGAAGAAGTAGACACTAGGTAGTGAGTACTTGGAAGTTACTTCATGTAGAAGTAACGTTTTATGCATACCAGCCCTTATTCCAACGATGCGTGATCAATAATTTAGTTTGAATTTGGACGAAATTTAATATATTGTACCCAGTGTAGTCGCTCTAATGGTCATTTTAAATTTGAATTGTATTCCCTACTGTAGATTTGTTGCAACTTTTTTTAACTATGCCACTGATCTATTACTGCTGTCCTACTTACTACCGAAGCAGTTGTTTGTAGAAGTTGCGCGTTCTGCACTCACTTCCTTAGTGGATCAAAATCCATTTCCGGCTCTTATGAAGAGGGGAAGAGAGTAATCATGAAAAAATGAGTAGGACAGATTTGAGGGTGAACTTAATCCTTGGAGTCACGGAATAAGAAAATAGGAAGGCGCACGCATAAGCTAAATGTATAGATTTTCGTTAAAACGCATAGTGATTGGATCGTCAGCCTTACATACTACACATATAAGAATAATTGCATATATTTTAGACGATCACCAGGAGACCAAAATCAGAAAGACCTTACCAGGGGCCAAACGCCAATGAAGCGGATGGCCTGGATCTAGAGGGAGCAAGAGATAGAGGGGGTAGCGGATCGTCTATACAACTAAAGAACAGAAAAAGCATCGAGAACAGAAAACCGTCAGGGAAACTGTCCAGTAGCTACCGGACCGAGCTCACAGCGATCCTCAGAACACTGAATAAAATAGCGACGAACATGAGAAATTGATACATCAATTTTCCAGGACAGACCAGATTGCAAAAGATGTGAGAAACACGAGACCAACGCCCCGAATCGGTTGATTTGGAAACGACCAAAGCTGCGAAATCTCAGAGAACCCGTGTGAAGACTCAGAAGTAAATGCCCAGATCCATATGGCGCCGATCGCGATGGGAGGGTTGCACATGGAATCAACTTCACGACAATCGTTGTTCCCTGAGCAGGGCCACCCTTTTCATGCCACGCTTCTGCACCGAGTGGTTGAACAGGTCTCCGAGAACACTTGTGCGGCCTAAACCCGACTATGGAAGACATCAAGAACAGACCGAACTATGCTTTTCTGTTTGGCTTTTAGTCCCGTTTTTATTTGCACCAGTACCTGTGCGGACCAAACGTGGCTTGGAAGAAGAAGACGAAAACCTCGGTAGATTATTGAATGCGCGTTGGCTGTATCACTAAAGAGGAAATACTGGCACGAAGCATTGTTACACAAAAATCACAACACAATTTTATTAATATATCATTTTGAATCAACAATTTTCGCATACTGTAAAACACGCGATTATAATCAATATATATTAGTTACCATTCACTTAACAGGAAATATAAAGACGTGACACGTTTATAAATATCACAATAGAATCTCATCACCACAACAACAATATGAAGCCGCAAAACACCGGCAAAAACGTAGTAAGGCAAAGCCTATTTCTACGCCACTCACTCCGTTTGGTACAAGCGTGTTGGTTTGGAGGAGCGGGGGCCTGAGAAGCCACAGCTGGACGCACAAAAACACAGCGAGAGGAAAAAAGAGGGACAGAGAAAAAGAAACGAGATAAATATGTATTGAAAACAATAAATGCAGAAAAACGTGACACTATGCTAGTAGCAACACCTACTCAAAACACGATGCATACTGAGTGCCAGCAGTTCAAATGTAAATTTAGTAAGAGAACACACAAAATCACAAGAAACAGAATTAAAACTGGCTGGTTTTAATGCCCATATGATTGGAAAATTAAAGTTTTATATTGCACAAACCCAGCAGATCTCATTCGAAATAAATTGTTTAAATTCGCCGCTTATACTTTCATCTCAATTCAAACAATGTCTATCAGTATATATATAAGAAAATAAAATTTAAAACGCCAAAATAAAATATTATTTTGATTTATGTTTGCACATGCACACACACGCAAAAATCAGATTCCTTCACGTACACAAGCAATTACAATAGCACGAATTGTTGTCGGCTTTCTTTATCAAAGACTAAACACACCCACTATCCTTGAATCAGTGAACTCGTTTGACCTTGGGCGCCGTAATTCGTCGGTCCTTGATCAAAGTTGTCCGGAAGGGGTGCGTTCTGTTTCAACACAGATGGAATAAATTCCCAGTCGGTGGCCAGAATGGTTGGATCGCCCTCCAACACCCCGTATTTCTCTTCATCGGAACTCTGCAGTGAGGAGAATGAAGGGGTGACATTTTTCCTGCTGAATAACGACTACACAATTGGCAGCCCATTCGTGATTGTCTAGTAGTCTTTTCCTCTAAATTCGATCCAGGGTAGGTCTTCAGTACATCAGCCGTCTAGTATATTTATCCAAACCACCTTTGGGAATACCACTTTGGGAGTGTGTTGATGGCCACCCTCTCACTTCAGATCTCTCGTGCACCTTCGAACACCTTCCCCAGCTTACAGCGAGAATTCTGTAAGGCCTTATCCACCCAATACTTCAACTATTTCATTTTCTGATCACTACCTCTCTAACCAACATTTATCATACACTCGGACTTCTGACCACGGCTGATTAGGACTGCGCAGTTTTGTGGTCTCTATTTAATCGGTTAAATACGCTGATAATTTAGACGACATGAACAACAACAACGACCTGAAAAGGTTTGCTTACCACCTGTTGAGGTAAGATACCAAATAGTTCGCATCTCTATGCTACAAGACACTGCAGAGTCCAGTCAACCGCGAAGCACTTCCTGCTAGATTGCTAGGACGACGCTGCAGCCCACTGGAGATGAATCGCCTGGGGCCCCCAACCTTCACCTCAGGATATATTCAGCAATTGAGTTCCTGGGAAGACTGCCTGAGAGACTCCTAGCGCCTCTCCAACTATGAAACTCAGTCAAAAAGGGGAAATTCACAGTAATTTATACCGGAGACAGCCAGAAATCTGAAGGCGCATGATGGCGTATGGTGCAACTGAACCAGCCCCTACGCAAGAGAGAGTTGTACCTCCTCCTCCGCTATTAGTTGATCACTTGATTTCACCCATGCACTGCAAGTATATAGCAATCAATGGTCATATACTGTATGAGCGGTTGATTGATTACCTGATATTTGATTGGTCCAATGTTGGAGAACCAGCCGAAACCGGTTCTCATAACGAAGAGGACAATGGTGACGAGGAGAGTCATCACGGCTATCAAATTCAGAGGATGGGTGGGGGAGAGTCGAACAGCCAGGAATGCCACAATATTCAGCTGCAGAGAAGAAATACATACAAATTTTCAATATCGTACTCTATGAGACGAAAAATCGTATATTATCATAAAAATCGTACTATGCGACAAATGTTCAAACTGTGGCTACTGTAAACAGCTAAATAAATGAAATATGTATCTACTGTATATACATATATGAGTATAGCGTACATTCATTTGGGACTTCAATAAAACGCGTCTTATATATAAAAACAGTATATTAAGTTGATATGGGTAATAAAATATGACCTTGTCTGTCTGACACAGTGAAGCATTTCTTAAAATATATCTGGTAAAGCAACTGAAATAATCCATCCATGATTCTTTGTACGTATGTATAATTAAAAAAATAAAATCGTAACAGTAACCAGGTCTGTACTTGTCTATCTACACTACAAAAAACTTATTTATTCCTACCAAATAAAGACAAAATATTGGTGGGACCAGTGACGTGGTGAGATTATCCTCTAATCTTGTTTACAAATTCAAATGTCAACAATGTCAAAATTGCTAGTATTGAAGAACATATCTGCGGTACAATTGTCCTTGTTGAGGTCACTCGACACGAGGTAGACTTTACAGTCGTGTGGAGAAGTGTAAGTATCTGAAAATGACTGAGAGCGTTGTTTTAAAAGAATCAAGCGATTTGTAATTTTGGAAAAAAAATTAAAGTACAGTACATTTATGCAGACTTTTATCATTATACAGTATATATCTTACTCTGTCTGATGATGCCACACCTAGTGGTGAAACCGGTACACAATAAAGAAAGTATTGTAACCAACTTATAAATATAGTTAATCTCAAATCTTTGTATTCTATTCGGTGCTAACTTTATTTCCTGAATATATAAAAACTTTCGCAACTCAAAGCGTCTAGTGGGCAAAGCGCCTTAATTCCTAGATCGATATTTTCCTTCGCAGTTCCTTGGAGGTTAGGAAGGAATGAGGAATCAAATTACATCCATGTATTTCCTAAGCAGAAGTTCAAGCAGACGTCCAAAACTCGAATATGTTACTACGCTACACATTTTAAGTCAACGTCAAACGTTTCAAAGATTTCCTTTGTTAACACCATTGATAGCCTCATTCATATTTTATTTAAAATTCTGCAGTAGGCGATTGCTGCAAAGCTATCTGGCGTAGTCCAATTTTTCGCCCCATCAATGGTTTTATTGAATTTAATTTTTTAACACGATTGAGAACCTCATTTATTTCTGGAAATTAGAATTCTGTAGTAGGCGATTGCTGCAATACTACATTCAACTAGTTTCTTTTAGAAAAAATGTAACAGTTTAGAAACTATTCCTGTATTGACACTTTAAAACTGAAGAACAATAAAATTAAAAAAGAAAAACTCCTGTTGATGACATACCTGGAGTAGAATCAAAGCGGAGATCATTAGGTTAATTGCTATAGCGTGGACTGACTTATTGATTTTGCTCGGAGTGTATGCGTAGTAGAGATTGTATCGATCGACAATGTGTTTGAAGATTAGGTAGATGATTCCTGGGGCAAAGAAGAAGACAACTAATTCAAAGTCACGTCGATCGATGGAGAAAAATAGGCAGCCTGCTGGTAGACGTATGTATTACTTACCGAAGGGCATAATCAGAGGACAGAGAATACTGTAGGTGCACATGACACTGAAGATGCACAACATCCAGGCGTAACTCTGGCCAAACTGGAACTCCCACAGGACTCTCTGCAAAAGCAAGAACAACACATGCAGTTTAAACACAATCGAAAACCACTGCAAGGAATTTTCCATTTTATTTAAATTAATAATTAGTGGAAAAAACATTTGACTAATCGAAATGACAGAAAACGTAAAATATTCTTGACTCAGGACATTAAAAGAGTTATTTTTGCAGTCCTCAATTCGAATATTGTAAATACGGATAAATCCGTTTACTTTGCAGCATAAGCATTTTGCGAGTTGTATAACCATTTTTAAGTTTGGTCGCAGGATTTTGGCCACCGCTGTATATCTTTCCCTAGAAAAGCTTTGTTTCTGTGAATGCTATTTACATTAATCCAGTGTTGAGTCAGTCTTTAAAAAACATCCGCAAGACAAGAGGTTTTGTTTTTGGGGGTTACCCGACCCCTTCCGGAGGACGGGCGGCGACGCAGGGCCACCAAGGCATAGCATCTGAGCAAAACCCCACGGCCGTCTCAATAGGTCAAGAAGGCTCACCAAAGATGGCAAGGCGGAGGCCCAAAGATGTGGGACAAGAGAGAAAAAGGTGAGAAAGATCCCGCTGGCCTTCTCAGCAGGAAGGGCAAGAGGGAGAGTTGGACAGATTGATCCATTGAAGGTAAGAGGCAAGGAGAGTGGAGTGCCTGTTGTAGCAAAGGCGCGAAAGTTTGCAACGGGTAGATCTGGGAAGGAGAAGCTCACCAGGAGAAGTTTTTGAAATCTGGCTGTCGAGAAGTTTGTTGCGAAGAGATGACCGCCAGGAGGAAAGGAGAGAAGGATCAGCCTGACCGATTCCCCCACTTGCCCTTCCTGTGGTGAAGGCCCGTAGGATCTTTCTCACCTTCTTCTCTCTTGCTCCTCATCTTCAGGCCTCCGTATTGCCATCTTTGGTGAGACGGCGAATCTTCTTGACCTATAGAGGCGACCACGGAGAGTTGCCCGGTTGCTGGGTCTCGGCGGCCCCGCGCCGCCCCCCCCCCATCCTCCGGAAGGGGCCGGTTAAACAAACAAACAAACAACACAGCCAAGTTCGCATCATATCCTATCCGTTTAAATGGAAGTGGTTGGTCCCTAGAAGAATGATGGTTATATGTACAGTGCTGCTACAGCGTGCATTATTTTTATGACACTGAGCGTTGTTTATTGAATTTCCTGCGTTATGCGTTTGCAATTAATTCCCAAGCATGTACGACCTTCAACTGTAAAAAGGCAGCGAAAGCAACCGGACCATGCACCAATATAGGGGTGAGCAGGGTACAGCGCAGTTACCTCTAACAAAATCAATGTTTCCTGATTCGGAAATACCAAAGCACTTTTCGTGTGTCCGACTGAAACAGGTAAACTATGCGCTAACGCCGCTTGGATTTAACCTATAAGGATGTAGTCAAGGAATTAAGAGAGAAAAGTAGCTTAAGTTCCCTTCTGGTCACTGTGGAGACTGTTCGCTTCGCACAATAGCCAACGCAAACCGAATTGCATTCTCTTCAGACATTCCAGAACTAAAGTACAGTAGACCCGAGTGGTTTGGAACTTGGCTTCATCTCTTCGGCAGTCCCACCATTGACCCTGCCCTTCTGAAATCGGACCCCGAACGTGTATTGGAGTTGGTCGCAGGGGCTGTAGACCAGCAATAGATCCCAATATGAGCTGTTCCCTCAAGTCAAGTCGCGTCAAAACAACAAACATGACCATATCTGTGTCCGGACATCTGCTCGAGTGTCTCGAAACCGAGCCAGACTTACTGAAGCGGAGAGAGTCGTCATCGGTGATGAGTACTGGGGTTTTTAGCACGACCCGGAGACCAAGCTCAATGGGATCCCTTTTCCAGACATGGAAGCCATCAAGAGAGTCGTGACGACGGAGCTGCGGAGAATTCCGGGAGATTTCTTTTCAAAATTGCATTGAGGCGTGGCGGAGCAGGATGGAAAAGTGGGTTAGACTCGAGGGGGATTACTTAGAAGTGACTTCTAGTTAAAATCCAGCGCAGTGATACGTGATTTTTGCAGTTAAATTGGTCTGTCTTCCTATTCTAATGGTAACTGTGTTGAGCCTACCTTTCTGTGCAGATGCCGGGCTGCCACAGCAGTCCCCCCTGTCAACTTTGGATCCCGGTGGGTCCCCCTATCCGGGTCTGTTGAAGGAGCTTTCATCTCCCTTGGGTGTCAGGCCTTCCCATATGGCGGGGGCGGCGGCGCCACCCCCAGGCTCGGTGAAGAAGGAGCCCCACACTTTGAGCAGCAATGGGGAAATTCGCAGACCACCGGGGACAGACGATGCCAGGCAACACCAGCAGCAGCGGGGAAAACGTGGCGGCTATCCGCCGGATAACTACCATCAGCCGCGCGAGGAAGTGGGGTACGAGTTGGACGCGGAGGAGCAGCACCGCGGTTATCGAGGTGGCGCCCGGTTCAGACGAGGCGGCGGAAATCATCAGGCCAGGAGAGGCGGCGGCGGCGACGGCTATGCGGACTACGATGAGGACTACTACAGCGCCGACTATTATCGATTCAGACAGGGCGGCGATTATCGATCGCGTCGAGGCAATGGCGAGGGAGGTGGTGGACAGTATCGCTGGCGTCGAGGCGGCGAAGAGGGTGGAGAATATCGATCGCGACGCGGAGAAGATGGAGAATATCGATTGAGACGCGGCGGTGAAGATGGAGAATATCGATCGCGACGCGACGGTGAAGGGGGTGGAGAATATCGATCTCGACGCGGTGGCGGCGGCGAAGAAGGTGAAGTTTATAGATCGCGACGCGGTGAAGGTGGAGAATATCGACCGCGACGCGGCGGAGAAGGTGGAGAGTATCGATCGCGACGCGGCGGCGGAGAAGGTGAAGAATATCGATCGCGACGCGGTGGCGAAGGTGGAGAATATCGATCGCGACGCGGAGGCGAAGGTGGAGAATATCGATCGCGACGCGGAGGCGAAGGTGGAGAATATCGATCGCGACGCGGCGAAGAAGGTGAAGGAGAGGGGGGCGAATATCGGTCGCGACGCGGTGGCGGGGAAGGCGATAGTGGGCGCCGTCGTGGCTTCCGACCCGGTTCCAGTCGACGTGGTCGTGGGAAGCGATCCTATGGCATGCCCCGCGGCTCTGGCAATCCGCTCACTTTTTCTGAAGACTACGACTTTGAGACGGCCAATGCGGAGATAGCGGCTGAATTGAAAAAAATGAGCCTAAGCGCGCGAGCCTCCCAGAATCGCGGAGTAAGTTCACAGATGTTTTTTCTTTTCATTAAGCAGATATAATATTGATTGAGACACGTGGATAGATAATTAATATGATGGGACAGACAAATGGATAAGTAAGCAAGGGAGTAATGCAGATATATGGTGAAGGGGTCAGACTGATTCTAAGATGGCATGTTAAGAGACGTTTTGTCGCAGTGTGTCGTATTTGAGTTAAGTTTGCTCCTATTTTCTCTCTCTTTCTCTCGGGAGAGGAAATAAATCTACCCCTAGGGCCGACTTCATAAACACGCTGTAACAGGTAATTGATAAATTTGAGTCAAAATTGTACCGCTGTAAATTGCAGGATAGATTCAGCTGGTAGCCAATGAGAAGGCGCAAAATCCCTAGACTACCATCGGATTGTTGCACATATAATAATTATATTGTTATATTGCGTAGCTAATTACATGAACTATGGCCTTCTTTGATATTTTTTTTTATCATCCAGCACCAGCTCGAAATGCTAGTATTTTTTAACTAGCGCACTTATTATGATGAAGTTGAGTTATTTTTTGCTACAATACGGAAAGTCGCAGAATACAGTTACATACATTGTGGATTGAGTTGGACAAATGCGAATTTTCTTTACACTTGTATTAATACAATTTAATGCTAATTTTTGTCATGGGCTCCGCCATTTAAGATATTCAGTGATTATTAGGCCTAGATATTTGACCTTATTTATTTTGAGGATAACTTTCCCATTTATTACAAGTTGTTTTGATAATATTTTGTAAGTCTTGTTTTTTATATTGGTTATGGCTTAAAGTTTGTAGGTTGCCCTGTAGTTTTTAAACCTTTCATTATTGAGCAGTAATACGAAGGGGAGTCAATAAGTAAGTGGACTCGATACGAAAGCAAACTCCCACATATATGATCTATTCATTTTTATGAACAATAGAAACATCTCAGATATTAATGAAAATTTCCAGTCGATATCTCCACGGATACCTTCGTAATTCAAATTTTAAAAATCGATGTCAGAATAGAGATTCTTATACAAATTTTGTCATAATTCCATCATTATATGCAACATGAATTTACAGCCAGAACATTTACGTGCCATGATTTT
>JAUYWV010135413.1:0-10880 GCA_032274565.1 Nematoplana nigrocapitula
TATCCTGCAAACTCTCAGTGCAACTAACTTTTCTTGTATAAATTCACTCATTTATTATTCAGTGCTTGCTTGTAATGGTATACATCCCCATAATATACTCATGGCATGGTTAACTCTTGTCTTTCTAGGAAACGAGTGTTATCGAGAAATGATCGGGTGAAGTGCTTGGGTAGTACCTTCCCCATCGGTGTGCTCGGGTAGTACCTTCTGTTACTACTCATTAACACCAGGCATCAAGTCGCTAGTACTAGAAATCATTAGAAAGCCAATTATACTATTTTATGACACAGTAATTCATTAATTTTACACAGAAAAGAGGCGGTATTACTATAAATATAAGTATCATTAATTAAAATAACTGATTAATAGTAAGTTTAGTTATTATTTCCCTGATTATCTTATTAAAAATATTTTATTTAATAAATTGTCAATTAAATTCATTATTAAATCTACTAAACATAAATAACTCCTGCATTTTCACATAAATACAGAATTTCTACATAAAAAATTGTGTTTCTGCATAAATACAATATTTTTACAAATATACCATACAGAAATTTTGTGTATGAAAGTATCTACAAAGTGTATATTAATAATTTAATCTTTAATAACATCTAATATATTTAAAAAATTTAAAAAATTGTAATATAAAATTTTTAAAATATCGCAGGGACTGCTGATAATATCACAAACCCGCAGTATTGAGTAAAAATAGCACAGCTTGTGGCAAGACTGAATAGATATAATATAGTAATGATAAAAATTATAGAAATTCAACTGCTAAACTACTTCAGTTCTTTTGTCATTACCATATTCCAAAATGAAATAAGTATATACAGAAATAAAAAAATTGCAGTTAATAGATATAGAAAATTCAGTCTGTATTTACAACTATTTAGTTCATTCCTTATTTCACTGACTCCGATAGTGCAGGAAAACATGACTTTTGACTTTGAAAATAAAATAATTTGTCAGGATCATTTTGAACACATTTAACCTACTGATTAAGTTTGGATCTTTTAGCCTTAAGTTCATATACCTTTCATTTTTTTTCACTGTTCCTCTTTTCTTCTGCTCATGCAATATTATCTAGACTTTTCCTATACTACATGGGTAAGCAACTCCCAGTCAACCACCCCCGACGAAAGGCAGCTGATGGAACAACCCGGCACAGGCTCCGCCATCAGAACTGGAGACGCTCTGCCGAGGCGTCTGTCGCCAACCTAAACGGCAACATCCAGGACAGGGGCCCACTACCTCCAATCACCGAGTGCCCCTGGAAAGCTGCTGCCAGCAACTGGAAGGTTTCATCCACCATCCCGAACCTCACGAGGGGAGCCACGGAAGCCCAACTGCAGGAGCGGTGTACCGGATCAGTGAGGACCTCGGATCCCTGGTGGTCGTGTATAACGATGGCTCAGCCAGCGAAGGGATCTCTAATGGGGGGGCGGCAGTGGTCTTCACCAAAGGAAGCCCAAGAGATCCAACAGTAACTGAGATCATCCAACTGCAAGGGAGCGAGGCGACGTCTTCTTACGAAGAAGAAAGAGTGGCCATGGAAGCCGCTATGGAGAGTTTGTCCCGACTGGAGCGGTCTGCTCAGAACGCCACCATCTGCTCAGACAGCCAGTTTCTGCTGAAGGCGATCGAGACCAGAACCATGGACACTTGGAGAAACAAGCATCGCCTGGACAACCGTCTGGGCCTCACCTCCCTGGTTTGCACACCAAGCCATTGCGGGATCCCGGGCAATGGGTGAGGTCAAATTTATGGATTAATCCGGGACTAGTCCAGGAGTCGAGACTAGTCAGGTATTAACACCTGACAAACCCCGCTACTTTGACCTTACTTTAAAAGTATTAAGCCCAAGGATTAATCCGAGACTAATACCTGGCTAACACCTTCGAGAGAGGGTTAATACCGGACTAATCCCAACAATCAAAAGGGTTGAATCATTTCCAAAGCAATTTTCCTATGTTTAATCGTAATCCCTAGGGACTAACCCTGAATTGAGGTCAAAGTTTGACAAGGTATTAAGCCGACTGAAATCCACTCATTAACTTAAAATATGCTGTTTATGCCAGTAAATCAAATTATTGTTAATGGCGCTAGAGCAAATCGAAAGAGAAGACATGGACTGCTAATTGTGAAAACTCCCTTTATGAAAGAACTCGTCTCACCGAGCAACAGTTATCGTCATCTCACCGAGCAACAATTATCGACATTAGCTGATGAATACCAAGAATACAGGGAAAGTAAGTTATTGTGCTGAAATACCTATGTAAATTTGAAATATTATTCTTATGTTTAATTTAAAATTATTCCATTAGAAAGAGGATGACATAGAATCTGAAATGAAATTATATAATTAATTAATTATACAATGAAATTTTTATAATAAGATGTACCCTTGTCTAATAAATGAAAAAATAGAGAGTTATGGTCAAATTTATTTAATGTAATGAATAAATATAGACAGATCAGTCAATTATAAAAACATACTTAAAAGTATATTGATATAAAATAAATTCTATTACATGTATGAATATAACCAATAAGAAATAGACTATTTAGCTTTAAACCTCTCATATTAGAATAAATAAAATAGACAGCTATTTATATTTCCTTTAAATGCCTTAAACTATTATTATTTTAATCTATAATAATATTGTATCTTTTTAATAAATATGTTATTATCAATGCTATCAAAAGCTTTTTGGACATCCAAGAAAATCCTAACTATTTTTTCTTCAATCTTAATTGTCCATAAACATAATCCCACATATTAATGAGTGCATCTCATAGAAATCGGATTGCGCGACACAGCTATTTTAATCTAGAAGCGAAATGCCATCATTTTCATGTGTCGTAATGGAAGCGGTACTAGTGTGGCAAAATATATGGCAGAGATAGACGCTTTTAAATTCCACGCGGCTTTAAGAAAATTAATACTCCGCATTTCTAATGCATTTTTGCCACAGTAGTGAGATGTCCAGTATTGTTCGCCATTCCGCCATATTAAATCAGCTGATGTTGCTTCTAGATTAAAATAGCTGTGCCGCGCAATCCGATTTCTATGGTGCATCTATAGTATCATGAAATTTTCTGAAGCAAAATTGTATTTTATATAAAATTTTGTTTTCTTCATGTGATATGTCAAATCATTTTCTATCTTGTCAAATATTTCATTAAAAGAGCTCATTAAGGAGATTGGTCTGTAGTTGATACAGTCATGGTGAGATCCACTTTCAAAATTATGATTTTAGCTACTTTCAAGCAGTAAGGGTATGTTTGATCAATAATACTTAGATTTAATAGTTTTGTGAGTTCATTTTGATGCATTTAATTAGTTTTTGTGATATGAAGTCATTGCCAGAGAAACATTTATTATTTAAACTATCAAAGATTTTCAAAATATCTGATTCATTAGTTTTATGTAAATATATGGAATTGTTCAAAGGTGTTGGTATAATTTTTTAAAGCTTTCTTTGTCTGTGAAACAAATTTACCTACCCATTCTTTCTCCTATAGGTGCAAATTGGTTGTGTAATGCATTAATAATTTCATTTCATTTATTTGTTAGTGCATCTCCAATTTTAATATATTTTTAATAATTTTGAGTCCTTTTTTATGACCTAATATGGAATCGACTTCTTTCCACAGTTCTTTGTTATAACTGTCAACATTAAATATTCTTTTACAATGCATACTTTTTGTCTATTTAACAGTTTTTTTAAAATACATTTTTAAATTTCTTATAAGCTTCTTCATTTTCAGTATTTTTGTTTTTTAACCATTTTTTATATAACTTTTCTTTAGTTTTTGAGGTCTTCTGTGGTTGAGCTCACCTCTGTGAACATGATGCTCCAGAAGTGAATGGATTAGGGTCAGAAGCCTGGTGGTATTTCAGAAGCCGGGCTAAGAGTAAGGTCAAATGCGCGTGCTAAGACTAAATTCCTCGTACTTGTGCTAAGTTGTATTGCAGAAGGCGTGGTAAGAGCAAATGCGCTAGGACCCCGTGCTAATTCACTGAAAATTTAGCACGAGATATATACCAGTGCTAACTACAACCCGGTGATAGCTTGGTGTATGAAACTAAATGAATTATTTTATATAGTGTTACGATTTACTCTGCACTTGCAAAACTTCATATACAGTATATATCTATTAAGATTTTAAAAGTTTTACAAAACAACTATAATTCATCACATGTATTGTATATACTTCATTTAACGTATATTTTAACATTGGTATCCATACAACTGAGCATAGTAAAACAATCACTCCGAGTCATTGGTAATAATTAGGAAAATACTTGTTGATATTCCTATATGAGAGGACATAAAGTGCTCAAGGCACTTTATTTTCCACAATTGGTTTATTTAGTGGTTTGAAGGATATCAGTGAATAAGAACTCTATATTTTTCATAACTCTGTGATGCTGATTTAGCCAGTTTTTCTGTTCCATCTTGCATGATTTGATTATCAAAATACAACATAAAACACAAAACTAGACAATGTAAATTTTATCTTGCATTTAAAAAAATGTGACATTAAGTCAAATATTCTATGAAGAAAAAAATCATTTTCTATATTGAGTCAGGAGATGCACAGCCTTATCATTAACTGTGATAATGGCCCTGTTGTGGGTATCAACTATCAATGTTGCACCTAATGGAGAAATTGTGAAGAGCAACACATGCAGCAATCACTAACTTAATTTGATAGTCAGAGACCCGAGTATGACCCCAAACAGGCAAACACTTTTGTTAGGTATTTAATTGTCATAGAGAGAAGAATGAAGCATGCGGTGCCTGTCTGCCTACCTCAACCAATGTGACAATAGCTTTTGATAATAATTGTGTATGCACATTTAGCACGGGGGACTAGTTAGCCCAAGGCTTCTGTGATACCAACTTAGCCCCAAGTGCTAACTAGCTCTCTTCTGGTCTTAGCACTAGCACTAACCCGACTTCTGAAATATGACTGCAACTGTTTGAATGCTTCTGAGGTGGCCTTAATCTTCTCTTCCATATCAGGTCTACTGAAGAAGACCTCACCCCTGTAGTCACAATTTTTTTATAGATGGCTTCATGGCCTACACCCACCTGTTGGACCACAGCATCGACCCCAACTGCCCGCACTGCAACAACGAACCTCACACTATGGAGCATTGGCCTCTTAACTGCCCTAGAACATTGGCGGCGAAGATGGATATTTTTGGTCAACCAGATGTGACCCTAGACTTGCTGACAAGGGAGCCCTCCAAGGTGATCGTGCTGGCCAGACGCACCCTATGTGTACTGGGCGCGGTGCCTCAAAAACTAACAAACAAGCAGCACCTGTACATGCAGCTATCTAGTGATCAGAAGTTTCCAGTAGAAGTTATCCAGTGTGAGAAGTTTGAACTTACAATTACTCTATACTCTACTTACCATTGCTCTATTTGACATTACTTCACTGAAAATTGATTACATTTACAAATACTGCTAAATACTAGTTTATACGCTAATTTGCTTGTGTAATGTATTTTCTGTTTGAATAAAATATAATTTTGGCACAAAAATAAGTCATCAGCTAAAAATAACATCGAGATAAAAACAGATAGCAATTTATGTGGTTTTACACAAAATATGTATTGGGGTGAATTTCACCCCACAACACAGTTTATTATGATTTAAGTTGAACACCATCTAATGGTTAGGAGCTTCCCTCCTGAGGTCCATCTTAATTCCATGGTTCTTATTCCTCTCATCTACGGCTAACGCCACAATATCTGCATGAAGTGATTCACTTTCATCTGGTCTGAGGAGAACTCTTGTCCCCCATCTACCAGCACCCTGTTCTTCTCATTGAGCGACGGGGGCTTCCCACTCAGAGAGTGGATCACTCCCCAAGCTCGGATGAGCCAGAGTGCTCCTTCAGCAACTCCACAAACTCCCACCAACAGGTCTGCTTGGATTCAATGATCAGTCCCCTGACCTCCTGACACACTTGAACTCACTCCACCCTCCTATTCACAGGATCTCTACCAAGTCGGTTGCGTTCTTTAATATCTCCATAGTCAGACACTCCCTCCCAGGCCTTTCGCTCACACCATCCCGACATGAATCCAGGCTACCTCCCGGATTGCCCCTGCCAGAAAGGTTACCCTTTCTCCCAGAGATGCCTCTGGATGTAGGTCCTGGAACTCCTCGCACTTTCCATCAAGCGCACTGCGATAGGACATCCAGTCTGCTTTGTTCCAGTTCCATTTCAGCCTGGGTTTCTTCTCTGCAAAGGTACGGACAGCCAGATTCACCTCGCAGAGTATCCAAAAATGGTCCGACCCTAAGCCATCGAGGCACCACCACTCCACCTCTCCCATGAGGGAATTATGCACAACCGTGATGTGTGGTGTGCTTTTTCTCCCCTGTCCTGAGGTCAACTCTTGTCACTGATCCATCATTCAGACAGCCTAAGCCATTATTCCTCATCCACTCCTCGATATCCTCCCCAAGCTCGTCAGATGGTTATTTCGGATCCCAGTGTGGCGAATGCCCATTGAGATCTTCCCCAATATAGTGGTTCGTAGAAACCACCAGACTGGTTGGATCGCAGCAGGTAGCCTGGTCACCTGGTTCAGCTCCCTCCTCAGTCAGCATACACATTTACCAATGTGAATCTGCCCCGAGCCCCTAGTTGTATCTCTACAGCCAAGGACTCTAGCCTACCTTCCTCTTCACCCTCCCAGCCACTTCGCGGATGGGTATGTCCTCCTTGAAAAAGGTCCACCGACCCTCACTCTTGCCCCCGCGGGCCAATAAGTCGGTCCCGTCTCGCGACTTTAGATTCGGGAAGCCTTGTATTTGGATCTCTGACTCCAAATTTGGTCTCCTGTACAAGGCAAATGTCGATTTCTCTTTCCTGGATAAGCTGAGAAAACTCAGCCATGCCAGTTCAGATACCATCGGTATTCCACTGAAGAACACGGAGTGAGGGCCTCCTTGCGAAGGCTCTCCTCCTCTCAGTCACTTGATGTGTGTTGGGTAGCATGGTACTGCCAGGTTGAGAGTTCCTGACACAGATAGGGCACTGCCAATGCCCACTCCGAGCCCATCTCGAACACTCCTCCCTGGTTAGTCCTGAGCAACTGTAATGATGCCCAAGACCACAGAGTCTGCAAATCAGAGGGATTGCGCAGGCTCGAAGATTTGCGCCACAAACAGTGCATGCCCTGTTCTCCGGCGGCTCATGAGCATTCCCGCCCGCGTCAGCGGCCGGTTCCGCACTGCGTCGAGGAGATCTGTCCCCACAGATGTGACAAAGCCAATGGCCCTCCTCTAAGCTAGTCCGACCAAATCCACTGCATTCCCGCTTCTTATGGCACACTCTTCTCCAGTCCGCAACGCTCCGAAGAGAGGCTACTCCCCGCCTTAGGCTAACGCCACAAGCGGAGCACACCTCCCCCGCAGGCCCCGGATTCTCCTCCACATCTCCAGACACGAGGAGTCCCTGGGAGCTGTAGTCTGGATTACAACCCCCAGAGACCAAAAACCCACCCCAGCACGTGCAAAGGAAAGAGCTCCCCCCGTCCGTACCTGAGAGGTCCGTGACGATGGAGGTCCGGTTATGCGAGAAACTTCGTACTCCCCATCGAGGAGCGATGCCCGACGCCACGTGAAGGCGTTTCCCAAGTCGGGTGTTATCGATCAAGCCGGTTACTCAACAGAACAGAAGGTTAACTAAAATATGCTACAGAAATGCTTGAATTAGTTTCGCATTAGAATAAAATTGTTAATACCCTCACTATCGTGTGTAAACTCAATTCACCTCTCGCGCTACCGCACTCGAGGTTAACCCCGTTTACACACGATAGCTCGTTTATTAACTATTTTTTATTCTACAGGTGTCGCATACACTTTAGAAGTGTCTCATCGTATGCAACTGAAGTACAGTTTATGTAGGTGTGCTATTGAGCAACTTTGACTTGTCGTGACACAATAGACTGGAAAAGTTGTGATATGGAATCAAAGATCAGCTACCAGCTCGATTTTATCCAGCACATATTGTTATATAGTAAGTATAGTCAAAAAGTGAGTTACAGTATAAATAAAATACATCAGTCTGTGAATTGTTAAAGTAGGTAGAAGAATTATTTTCCCCTAAAAATGAAAAGCGAAACGTTGCTACAACGATTCGTTCGTCGACTTTATCCTGGTGGATTTCGTGCGGAGCTGAAACAAATGTTGATTTTGCTATTCCCAGTGGTAAGTCGTTTCTGATTTTGACAAACAAAAAATGTTGTTTAGTTGCAGAAGTTACAGTAGATATTAGGCATTGAAAATTTGTATTTTGCAATGTATTCTAATCTCGGAGTGAGTGGTGAAGTAGGCTACCTTCTGGTGGGAGCATATATCAACGACCTGTAATATAGAAAAGCAATATAAGGAAAAAAACAAACAATGATAAAAATACAGAATCGTCAATTTTTCCCATCAGCTTCAAATCATTTTCAGATTTCAATATAATCCAGAATCAAGATTTTCGACTTATTTTGAACACGCTGCTTTTCCTACGCTTTCAACCAAGCATTCAACAAGATACCGTCGTTCAGGCGTGTATTGTGATACACGTATGAAGAATTTGTCTAACAAAGATGATGCCACGTAACCACTTTCCAAGCTATTAATATTAATGTACAGTATTCCATCACTGTCAGTGGAGTTTCGTGTTTCTCTCATTCAAAGTATTATCTCTGTCATATTATTGTTTAATCATACAAAGTCAATAAACATGACTATTTGAATAACTACATCATTAATAACTAATCCTGCTACATATACACGTAAAGTCAATTGCTTGTATTCCAATTGGCAGTTAGGCTTGTCAATTTTAATGTTTGTTTTTGTCTAAAACATTCGTATATAACTTTGCAGACAACGACTAACCTGTCTCTTTATATCATCATATCCGAAGTGACCATCATGAATGGGCATCTTCCTAAAACCGAATTTGACGGAATCGTTCTGGCGATGAGCGTAAGTACTGCTGAACTACTGAGTAATATCGGCTCCTTTGAAATCACAATTTATTGCAAGTACTGAACAACGAAGCAACTCAATAGAACAAATTTGAAATTCATTGAATTATACGTGCTACGCGTAGTGCTTCTTTGAAAATGCGTCATCTGATCAAATGTTCCAGAATTACGGGGATTTTTGGTCACATGTGTTGATACATTGATACATTATATCTTAAAATGCCATAACTTTTAGATGCGTCCTCGCATCTCCATAAAAGGGTTTGTCTGTTAGTCAGATGTATGTCCGTACGTCGCGCTTATGTTGAAAGTCGATTTTCTAAGGTGTTTTTAATTGGTTTTAGTTGAAACTTGGTATGAATAGAATTAAAGCAAGCAGACAGACACTGAAATTCTCGCATCTCTACAAGAGGGTCTGTCTATCGATTTGTTGGGAGGAAGTGATTTACTGATTCTTGTTTTTTTTATAAAAAACATTCATAGTAACTTTTTATAGTGTCTTAATAAAATGTATAAACGTGATCTATATTATAACAGAAAAAAACTTTAAAGGCATTACTATGAACTATGCAGTGAAGAAACTAATGAAGTGACTAGGAATAGAAACTCCATGAGTATAACCACTACTTCAACTTTCACAATTTCTTCTGCAAGAGCATTGTACCATTTCTGACATCACTATCGTACGAAATTCTCTGTGCTCTCGAATTAATTCTGTAAACATGGAAACTGAAATCAGAAGCCTGTATAGCACTGTACAGTAAAAGCTCCGTACGTATCTCTAGTCGTATGAGATGAGCATTTACCAGTTGAAGAAGAAACAATGATAGAAATCATCCAAGATACTCTTGTCGTTTCTTTTAAATTTCCTTAACTTCGTGCAAAAGTTTAACAAACTTCTTATTATTGATTGCCTCACCCTACAGTATACAGTACAGTATGGGGTAGTTGATGGGTGAAATCAGTCATCAGTCAAAAGAACATACTCAGAATGGCCTTGTTCCACGGAACTGGTGAAAGGAACACGTAGCAACAAGTTGATCAATGATGTCATAATGTCGTGACACAATGACGTCGCAGGGAAAACTGGAAAAATAGAAAGTTGCACTGTACAAACAGCTTTCAACATTGCTCTCCACATTGATCTACAAATTTATCTGGGAAACGACATGGCATACAGATCGAGTCGTGCTATAATACGTATATCAAATGAAAACTTATCGAATTGTTTCACCAGTTCCATCAAACTTCGTTACGGTATTAATATTACTGTGGGTAATTACTATGAAAACCGGCTCATCTCCAAGTTCCAACCTTATCACGGCAACTACAAGGCCTACATGGGTGAGCTATTACATCGTAATCATCCCATATAAACATTGATTGCGTAATAACTTTTGAATTTTAAATTTGAAAGCAATCTTATTCCTAAAATCTATCCATATAACGGGTGAGCAATAAAAAGGGTCGGAGACTAAACTTCAATAATTTCGTAAATAAACAGCCAATTTGTTTGAAACTTGGTACTAAGCAAGTAAACATCTGTAGGTTTAAAGGTGTAATGTGGCATATTCAAATTTTGAAAAAAATTAAAAATTATTGTAAAAAATCTAACTCAAATTTTATTTACAATATTTGATAAGCATTTAAACTGACAGTCTAAAAATCACAGGGGAACATAAGAAATACCTGTCTCTTTTGAAATCTTTCTCAAAGACGTATTTTTAATATTACTAATGACATTTAGAACAGTTATAAAGTTCTCTTCACTGCATACGTTCTTCTTCCGGCCGCTATTCCCCTTATGCCGACTGAGCAAAGTCTTGTTTTGCTTGAATTTAGTCATTAACTGTCGAAC
>JAUYWV010135424.1:0-10880 GCA_032274565.1 Nematoplana nigrocapitula
AAACATCAAACAAACAAACTTTAAAAAACATACTGAAGAGAAACAGTTTTCAGATTCAATTTCGTTATTAAGACTCATTCTGTACTATATTGATTTAGCTTTGTAGCTAGCAGCTACTCTAGAATTCATATTCAGTATTCTATTAGTATACCATATAGGTCTATTGATTTTCAAAGCAGCAATCGCCTACTGCAGAATTCAAATTTCTACGAATACTGGAAATCATCTATTAGCATGGTGTTTTGGGGTCTTTTCTGCTGTGGGCCTCTCATTTAGAAATTTTGCATCTCGTGGCTATTTTTCCCATGTTACCTATTGGCGTAGCATTTTTTTAGTCATCAAACATGCAAATCCGTCATGAGAGTTGGGAGATAAATACCGGTCAGACATACATACATACATACATACATACATACATACATTTCTCTAATAATAGATAGGATTATGTGGACCTAGTCTTAGACATGACCGATTGCTTTATTTTCTAATTCAATATTATTGATTAACTAATTCAAATCGACCTTCAACAAAACGGTTACATATAGATACACCATACATACTGTACATACAGTATACTGTACAGATAGACAGGCAAGAACGCATTTAAAAAATGATTGAAGAAGTACATTTTATAGCGCGCTTATAATTAGTCAAAATCGCGGACCAACTTTACCACTTCAAGCAACTTGACTAGATAAAATCAGGCGATCATTCTACAAAATATAAGACTTGTTTTCAACAGCGAAACCCATTTCCTCTAGATCAATATTTCAGATAGATTTTCTAAACATTCCTTGCCTTTGCAGATTTACGCTTGTTGCCCCGAACCCTATCCGGACGTCACTATCACCCTTCACATCACCCGACGGAGCCTCTTCTACGTCTTCAATCTGATTTTCCCCTGCCTCCTCATGTACATGGCCTCCTTTCTGGGATTCTTCCTCCCGATCGAATCTGGAGAGAAGGTGAATCTGGAGCTGACGATTCTCCTCGCTCTGGTCGTCTTTCTGCTGATTATTGGGGAGACCCTGCCTCCGACCCCGGACGCGCTGCCTCTCCTCGGTATGTATGTGAAGTGGGATAGGAATTGCACTATTCAGAACGAACAGATAGCCAAACGAAGGATGATTATTTCATAAACACGAAGAAGTCACCCAGATCACTCTTTCGATGGGTTTCTACCAGACGCACCTTGTATGTGTCAGAAATTGGTGTTCAGCGGTGCGCTCCAGGTCCTTCGTCTGCGCGGTATTGCCGAACTCGTCAAATTGATTATACAAATACAGGACATAAGGCTTTATTGCTTGTTGTTATCTATTGTATACCACTAATGCCTGAGCTCTAACTACTGACCGTTATTAGAGCTTTTTCATAATTGACTGCCTTCTATTCTTGCATAATCAATACCATTTGCTTATTACTACAAAGGACTGCGATGATGCAAATGGCCGCACTGAAATCGTCATTGCATGTCCTGTGACGTCATTGCATGTCCTGTGACTGCTATTGACTGAGAAAGCCTATATATAGAAGTACAACACATAAACACTATAGTCAATTGAAAAAGTAAACCTAATCAAATTAAAAGTGTGCAGTCTCGCTATATAGCTTTTGACACAATCTATAGTCATTATAACGAGTAAAGAGAGTAAAATGTAAACGTAAGTTTAGATGTGCGCACATAAAATTGAAGAGTGGAGTTTACAATAATGGATTACTCCATTCAATCAAGTTCACAGGCAGGAATCGATCTGAGTAAACAATGAACATTGTTCAAATCCAAATTGGAAAACCACAGTATAAAAAGTAATAGCATATTTAGATAACTTTTTAGATGAAAACAATTTCGACGACACGACGAATTTTATAATCATTACATTTATAAATTATACAGCCATAAAATGATGATGAGTCCAAACATGCTTAGATGAGGCATGAGTTTCTCTTTAATTAAGAAATCCTTGTCTAAACATGTTTGGACTCATAGTCATCTGATTCAATGGAATTGCGTTCCAGCGTATTATTTATAAATGTAATTATTTTAAAATTCGATTTGTGGTTAAAGCAACTTTTATCAAATTTTTCTCTGATCATGTTATTAATTTAGATATCGGGTTTTCCAGTTTTCCAATTTGGATTGGAACATCATCAGATAATGAAGTCAACGTGTCTTCTCATAAACTGCACGATTCCTGTGTCTCCGTTTTGAAACTATTGAAACAGTTCAAAATACAACACGTTC
The DNA here is from genome assembly GCA_032274565.1 of Nematoplana nigrocapitula. Lineage (NCBI taxonomy): Eukaryota > Metazoa > Platyhelminthes > Proseriata > Nematoplanidae > Nematoplana > Nematoplana nigrocapitula. The sequence continues at coordinate 2,243 of JAUYWV010135424.1, forward strand.
CCCCTATACTGTACAAGCTATAGACATGCCCATTTGGACCTATAAATGTAAAATATGCTTTCCGAAATTGAAGCTCATAAAGTCAAGATTACGAAGCACAATGCTTCGGCATAATTTTGACCACCTAACAGCCATTTTTTGTGGATAAAGACATACTGAGATGTCATTAGTCGCTTTGCTGATACAAACCTAAAAAAGAAAAAAATGCTTTTGTTATGATAGAGAGTTTGATACGACGTGTACGCTTTTCGTTAATTTCAAATGTTTGAAACAGAATATCCCACAATTTTTGTTCAATCGCGGATATACGTACAATACTTACAGTATATTTACATAGATATACTGTATCACAATGTTGTACATATTACAATACTCTACATTGTATTCACCATTATTTTCACTATTTTGTCTGACAGTGCTCTTTTAATTTTTCCGTTTGATTCTTCATTGATTTCACTACAAAATCTTCGCACCAAAATTCTTCTAGTAAATAATTGTGAGTTATTTGTCAACGTTTCATTTCTAACATGGGAAACTTATGCGATCGCAGAGATTCTGCAGAGATCATGCAAAAATATCATATTATCATAAGAAATGGATTTAATCGCAACCAGCATAAACTAAAACTGTATAATAGTTCGGAATCAACTGTTTGACTTCGAGCACTTTAAAATACGGTAAATCCTAAAAATTAACTGCCACCCTAAGCCATAAATTTTTCGTCCATAACTGATCGATACAGTATAACTCCTTTTTCCTTATTGGCATATGTTGTTAAAATGTGTGGAACCCATTTCGCTTGTACACTTTTCGTATTGAGGTTAGTGAGTCTTTACTATCAGAAGCGAAATTTTGATCGGACATTGGTTGCAGCAGTCGGATTATTTTATACTGTATACGTGCTGCTATTTTTGTGCAAATTGTTCGGTCATTTATTAGTTCGTCAAATTGACTCAAATATCATTCGACACCATTTTTTTTCGCTATCGGCTGGTGTGATTTAATTTTGCATCGATTACTTCTTCGGGGGATTACTTCAAGAAAAACTGTTTCCCGTCTCCATTCGCACTGCCAAACGACGCAATTTATCCATCGATAACAACCATCGATCAGTTCTGAGCATCGCTCGGCATGGATAGCAACAACGACTATGCTTGTATAAGCTGAATAAATCAAAACTCATTGATCTCGTGAAACAACTACGCAGGAACTCTGAACCTACTTCCATCCGTTCTCATATTGTTCAACTAAGTGTTCCACTCTACAAGCTGCATGACGAACTTTTAACAGACATTACTAAATTACACAATGCTATAAATACAAATTTTTCACAGCGTATTGATTCCCTCCAATCCATAATCCAATGTCAACAAAAGGAGATCCAATCTATGAAAATCAAAATTGACTCTCGGGCAAAATTGTTCGATCAACTTGATTCACACAAAAGAAGGAAATATGCTCTATTACAAGGTATCCCTGAAAATGTCCCCAACCAATTCCTTCATGATCTTTACGCTAAGATTGAAGTTACACCTGACCCCTCTCACCCGCCCCAACGATTTGGACCTGCCTCTACTAACAAAGCCCGAGCTATCAAGAACAAATTCAAAACGGCCGATAACAAAGTCAAAGCAGTGAACAACTCCCGCGCCAAGCCGGAAAACAGTAACCAAAACAAAACCCCTCAGACGCAAAGAAAACGCTCGACTGCGTAAGCGCAAACGAGAACTAATCAGCCTCCGCCCAAACAAGATCGTTGAAATTCAGAAAGGAAAAATATTGATTGACAATGAAGTAGTGGACCACTTCAACATCTCCAATCAGATTATTCAATAAAGGGAAATCGGCACCAACCATCATCTCATCCATCCAACCATCATCTCATCCATCCAACCATCATCTCATCCATCCAACCATCATCTCATCCATCCAAGCATCACCTCATCCATCCAACCATCATCTCATCCATCCAACCATCATCTCATCCATCCAACCATCATCTCATTCATCCAACCATCATCTCATCCATCCAACCATCACCCCTCCCACACTCACAGATCACCTACTAAACTTTCCTGTAATATTCGATTCGATGACAACAGATAATGTCGCAAATAAATAAAATGGATTGTATGCTATTTTAAATTGATTGATTTCATACGTAGAAGCTTCATTTTCATTATATTCTTTGAAAAATGCGTATAAAATAAAATGATATAATAAGTCAATTTTTTGTCAATGTTAAGGAATACTGTAAACTGTATTATGCACCCAAAATTACAAAGTTAAATTATTGGATTATTGCGAAGTGATGGTGGATACGTAAAAACGAATTTGATATAGCGTACACAGCACAGTGAAACAGAGTGTAATAGGGTGAAATGCCTATATATGAAAACATGAACGGCGAAGAGGTGTTGTTCCAACAGGAACGAACTATATATGTAAACCTTTTGTTCTACTTGGGCGAAATGGGGTATGATTTATATACATGTTTTTTCTAGTTTACTAATCATATAAACATTCCTAACCGGGTGAATTATATTCCGGAATAGGCAAACATAGCGATACGATTGAAAGAAAAGCATTCAAATAATAATTAATTAATCCGATAATGATTGAATCTTTCTCAAAGGAACAATTGGCATAAATTATTACATACAGCAGCAGGAACGTCGTGGGGTAAGGGTATGCAAGGGGACTAAAGAAGACCCTCCGATGATATTAAAACACGCGTATCATGTTTTGAAAAATGCAATTTTAATGCTACGTAGACCAAGCCAGTCAAATACTATATAGCAGCTTTCATAAAATAATACAGTATTTGTCTATACGAACAAAACTCCTATGTTTGAATGCTCTAAGTGTCTGAAATACTAGTCGATTGCTAAAAACATCAGGTCTATTCGTTTCCGAAATATTCTCACCACCATTCATTAACACCAATAAATGTCGAGCACTGCATGTATTAGAAGATCCAAGGAAGGTATAAGCGCTACTTGTGGATGTGTGAATCGTGTGTTTGAGGCGATTTTGCGTCACCGTCGATCGTCTAGAGGTTACAGTTATAGTACGGAGACGCCTCAGACTATCGAGAAGGACACTTCTAGCAGTTGTTGCTGGCAAGTAAACAAAAATATGAAGAAGAAAAATGTGTATTGCGTGCCCCAAAATGTTAAGCCGCAATTGAAAGTAGAGTATAAGTTATTATTTTCAATAGTATTGTACGCAGCATTTAGAAAAAAAAGGAGCAACATAAATTGGAGCAGTCACAGTTTTGTTTGATTGAATATTTTTGTTTAGAAGCAATTATTAATTCTTCTTCTATGTTTTACACAGAAACTTTTATTTTCCATTACTGCTTTTAAGGGTAGGGAAAATGTCATGGGTATCCTTGCGCTATGATACCGCCACTTGTGAGGAATAGTGTGGTTTACAGTACTGTGAGAAAAATATTTCCTATTTATCTCTTAAACAATTCGACAAAATTCATGTATAGGCTACTAAAACCATGCGGTCGACAGGAAGCCCTTTAAGACTGGCATTGTAGACCTCCCACTGAAGCACATATAGAAGATTTCTATCTGTCGAAACATTTTGGGTCAATAGTCGTTAATCATAAATTAGCCGACAGACAGACGAGATTCTGATCCACACATTTCCCTTCCTCATGTTCCCTGCGGGACGCTGCAACTGATACCGTTCTTTTCACCTTCATCTCTCTCAGTATCTCTCTTTAGATGATGATTAGAAAACCACCTGCGTCGACAGGATTGGATTTTCTTCATAACTAATGCAGCTCTAGTACTTTCTATTGGTCTGAAACATGGGTACCCTGACTCCAACTTTAAACATCTAAGAGTCAGGAAGCAATCTTTGATTCTGCGTATAAAAAATGTTCAGTTACCAAGAAGTTTAAATAACTGGTGCAGTTGTTGTTGTTGGAAAACAGCAACTAATTTGGTAACACCTTTTTGTTGAAAAATGCACTACAATGAAAATAACTTTCATTATCAATTCACAACTTTGTTGTACTGGAGGTATCACGATACATACTGTATACTGTTCAGTTAATCATTTCAGTTAATATCACTTACGACGAAAGTCGATTAAAAATTTTCATTTACTGCAAAAACGATCATCAGTCGGGCGCACCCGAATTCATCCAATCTCTGTCTTTATGGAGAACGTTTGATTAGTCCGGGACTGGTCGGTTAATCGTCCGATGGTGTCTATCACTTTGGGGAAGCTTACGCACTACTCTTTATTAGCAATTTTTGCCTCACATTGCTGTTTTGGGTATACATACAGGAACAGACAGGTGTAGCAACCATCAATTTCGTGCTCGAATGTTTTAAGTCAGACTCCAAGTTTTGGATCCGTAAAGGAGTATGCTGTTGACAGTGGCGCGAAAGAATTGAATTTCCAGTTTACGTGGTAACTCAGATTTCCACATGTCTATTTGGCACACTGCTATCCAGGGAAATATCGTCATTAAAGTATCTGTGTCAGTTAGGTAGGTGACTGGGTGACGGCAACTTCTGCTCTAAGATATGGTAAGACCAGACTGTTATTGTCTCTGTCTGTGAAAGGCTGTTCTCATGACATAGTCTATAGTACATGCACTATGATGAATAAGTATGGTGGCAGTATGTCGCCCTCTGTGACACCTACTGTAAGTACAAATATAACTAATGCAAATAAAAATATTCCATCAGCTGTGGTTTATTTTAAAGTTACATTCAAATAAAAAATTTGTTCATTCAGATAAGTTATTTATACTACTATATTAGTAGTATACAGTGAGGATATTGCATATTTCTTAGAAATGGCAAGTTCGGCAGGCGATCTTGTGGCCTAGTGGTTAAATAGTTAGACTATACTGATCGCTGGGTTACGGGTACTGAATAGGGACAATAACCCCGAGACCGGTCTGCTGGTAGATATATTATTGAACATGCTATTTCTGCAAAAAATGTACTTACTATCTGATGGATTGAAGACTTTGTCAGCTGTTATAGAACTATAAATGAAGAAGACCTATATATGCCGAAACTTATTTTTTTCTGAAGCTGGTATCAATTTCATTATTGATTAAATCGATCCTCATTGGAGTTTAGACGTAATGTACTGATATTGAATTATTTTTTCTATACAGTACGTCAACAATGCAATATGGTGGTATTCGTATTTGTGCAGGACTTTTACTTATTTCATAAGATTTTTTCCCGGTTAGGTATAATAATAGTAAATAGGTAAGTATGCAAATACATACACTCTTAAAAATAACTTGCTTAACATAACTGAAAATTCATTTATTGCAAATTCGGTTGCGATCAGATTTTCAGACCTCAAAATAGCGGGTGTGTCCACCGACCGCTTAAATTATTATTTGGCAAAGCCGCGCATGTGCATAAATGGTTGTTGTTAGATTAATTGATTTACTTGTGACGGCATTTTCAAATTGTACAAGGGTTTGGAGCTGATTCAGCAGTGTATGAAAGTGTGTCTAACGAAGGTTTAATTGAGTTCTGTAATTGCTAGGAAAATTGAGTTCTATCTCTGGCACAATATGGGAAGAGAGGTATATCTTTTACCTTGGTTTTGGAATAAGCACAGAAAGTGACAACCTGTGCGTTAAGTATATATGTATCTCGGATGTATCTGTGAGTGGAACTTACCGCTTGGTCACATGCTGTAGGTTTTTACTCCAGTGCCATTTTGTTCAAGCAGAAAATATGCCAGTTTTCAAGTGGTCTTGGCTACATTGCATGTTTAGTGTTGAAGTTTCAGTTAAGCCATTGTAAATGGCAATTTTCCATACAGAAAACTGTTCAACAAAATATTACGCATACGCCATGAATCAAATGCGTGCCAGAGATAGACGGGTTTAATCCCTCATGGATATTATAAAAACGAAAATCTTTATAATCTTTGGCGGCCACACTCAAACAAAAAAGTTATAAGACAAAAGTTGGGGAGAAAAGACTTGAATGATTGGTGTGGAGAATTTATAGTGAAGACATGGACAGATGGAAGAGGAAGATATATTTCAATGTATCCACCCATATGGCTACTCCGGATAATGAATCAATGATCATGATGCCATTCTTTATAATGTTTTATTTTTACTTTTCGGCGTTTTAGATGCGTCCTCGCATCTTTATAATAGGATCTGTCTGTCCTGTCTGTTTTTCTGTTGGCCTGTATGTATGTATTTATGACTTATGTAGTTCGTCCGACACGCTTCCGTTCAAACTCAGGAATTTCGAAGTAGTTTTAGTTGAAACTTTGTATGTACGTAGTTAAAGAAAGCAGACAGGCATTGAAGCAACCTTGCATCTCTATAACAGGTCTCTGTCGGACTGACAGGAGGAAGGAAAGGACGCATCATTGAACTTACCGGTAAAATGTCTAATGTTCTGTCGGTCCTGAAATGTATAGTAGCAGACAATTTCTGTGAATGTTTCATTTTTTCGGAAAGAATGGTAGCAAGTTTGTCGTGAAGTATTTATTTTTATTCAATGTGTTTTACAATTTTACTTTCGACATATTTCTCTTCGCTGAATTTCAGGAATTCTATTCGGTATTACAATGATCATGGTCTCTGTGGCTCTGCTAATGGGTGTCGTGGTGACCAATATTCACGTGCGGAAGTACACCAGCACTCAAATCCCCAGCTTGCTTACCCGCTACATTCGCCGATTCCACTGCGAACGGCATCGACCGAAAGGGGGCATCCGCGGAGTTGGCGGGCGTTCTTCCAAATCGCGCTTCGTCGAAGCAGTCCTCCAATCGCAGGCCTCCAAATCGTCCGCCCCGCCCAGGGGGGAGGAGAATACTCTGGAAGTCCCCCTGTACGAGCCCTATCATCGTGTCCAACTCACTGTGACTGAGCCACTGCACGAGGCGGACAGCAACCCAACGATGGAGGGTCGCCGACCAAGCGATCAGAAGAATGGTCACGTGATGAAGAAGGACCGGCATGTACGGAAGCACAGCCATCTGAGCCTGAGCGACTATGCGGACTATGAGGACTGCCCCCTCCAGCGCCGGGTCGATTATCCGCGGAGGGCCAGCTTTCACATGGGCTGCCCTCCCGAATCGATATCCGCTTGTATCTGCCACGACTCAGAATCGTGGGTGCTCATAGCCCGGTTAGCGGACAAGATCTTCTTTTGGCTATTCCTCCTTCTCAGTATTTGCATTCTCAGCTGGATTTTTTGTACAGTGCCCACCAACTATTCGGACTAAGGTGACAGTATTAGTCGTAGGGTCACGCGGCCATCAAAGAGAAGGCACGCGGAGGAATTTTACAAATATTGATGACGACTATTTTACCGGCTTTTCGTAACTATTACTGCTATAACCACTAAGGCCCTACTCCTCCACCCACCTATGATGTGACTGAGTTCTGTCATCGCGGTGAAAGGATCACATTGTAGATTGTTTATTTTCATGATTTACCAACAACATTATTTTTATATCACTTTTTTTCTAAAATAAACAGTATAATAAATTTGTAATAGAGACGAATAATATTGACCGATTGAATATATACATTTTATATTCTGTATGCCGACTCGACATCGCGTAATATAACTGCTTCCATTGCTTTTCACATTGACTGGGTCATTTGTTTCCTGTTCTGTACATAATTAATACGGTACGTTATACTCATCACCCATAATACACTGATCATAAACAGGTTCATTCACTGTATTTGTACACCTGAGAAGTTCAAAGCCGTGACAAAAATTAAACTGATTCTATATCTGGTTTAGTTGTACTAACATTATTTTGAGATACTTGACATCTGAAATTTAAAGTTCTGATAAATCGATCCAGAAAATATATGGATATTATTGACATTGAAATTTTCGAATTTGTCTGAGTATTTTCTGAGTATAATTCAAATTTAATTTTGTCACTTTTCAAAACACCCAGCACTGTTATAAATGCTGATCAATGACTGATTGTAATAAATAACTTGCCAATAAAGTAGTGGAATTTAACAATTATATGTTTATACGATTCATTTTTTTCATCAATTTACAAAAAATTCTTTTAATGTATATATGAAAATAGGACCTGTCCCAATTTGAGACGCTCTAAATCTATTCAATTTGCAAGGTAGAATACATCCTCCGATGAACTGTCAGAAACATAAATTAGGATGCAGTTGGGATTTTCAGTCGGAACTTCTTAGTTTTACATTGATTTTGATTTGCAACAGTATCACTATAGAGATAGTCGGAACAGTTTATTGCTTGATAGATATAAAGGCAACAGTTTGCTACACAAAGGACAGTAAAATCCGTCTTAAATATGAACTACAAATTCTCAGTATCCCGCGCAGACAAACGCAGAAATCCGAAGGTTCCTGTATTCTACACAGTCCCGGGGACGAGACGACACCTGCACGAGAAGTCATGTTTTCGTTTATGTAAATTCAAAAGACATACGTAAGAAGTTCAAATTATGCAATGCTTTCGTGCAATTCAAATATATATGATTCCTATACCGGGTGGTGATTCATAATTATTAATACAAACTAAATCCTTAGTATTAAGTTATTACACAACATTTATTATCCAAACTTAGTGTGCAGATAGTAAACACTTGTACTATTTTTCTA
>JAUYWV010135435.1:0-10880 GCA_032274565.1 Nematoplana nigrocapitula
ACTCTGTCATCAAACCAATGCAACTACCTTATGTTTGTACACTTAGGACAGCCATTGTCAACGATCATACCCTACATGCAAAATTTCAAGGCTCTATCTAAACAGGGGAGCTAGATATAAGGCGCGGGCCGATCCCCCCCCCCCCGGTTTCTGAGTGCGTCTTATAGCCCGGGTAGGATAGGGTAAAAATAAAAAGACTTTCACTGAAAGACGAATTTAGTTTGAGTATAGCATTATACGACTGAGAAATTTTACAATCACGTTAAAAATAATATGAATACGATTAATTAATTATTGCATGACTGCGAGAGTTGCTCTGTCACCCAAGCTTTGAAATGAGACGCTCTGGAAGACTGCATAAATCACATAGAATCCAAAACGGACAAAAAGAAAGGATTATTACATAAGCAGAACCATCAGATTTCAGATTCCGCGAACATATATAAACAATCACATAGTTATAGGTACATTTACCACCACGGTCTATTATGCAATTCGGATTCGGATATTGCGATCATCCGTAAAGAACAAAGCCATGCTATCTACTAAGATTAAAGGAAACATGGCAACAACAGCCCCACGAAAAAGAACTGACTAAAGATGGTACAGATCGAATAATCTAATATTACAATAAATATATATAAATATATATCTCTCTTTGATGCGTTAAATTTAAATTTGATTAGATATTCCTTTTGAAAATATTACCAATGAGAACGCCTTTCAGACGAGAATCTACTAATATATAAAGAAATATTTTCTGGAGATTAGTCGTTAAGGCTCCTAATCTTTATTTGATTTTGTAACAGTATTTTCTTCTCCAAACAGAACAGCTTCAAATTGGAATAAAACGTTTTAACAAAAATACTCATTGTAGTTATTTGAAATAAAAAAATATGAGCTAATTAATTCTTTCCAATTTATTTCTAGTGGGTATATGTAGGTTAAAGAAACTCTCTTAGAACTTATGTACTATAAAATATTATAATCATCGTACGAGTACTGTTTGAAAGTGCATGTTAAAAGTTTTGTAAAAGATTTGGCGAAGACCAAAAATGTCTTTACTGCAATTTAATTTTTTCATTTTTTTGACAACACGGCTTTCATTGTCAACAAATTATATTTTTAATACTAAATTAGTAAAATTTTGGTATAATTATATAACTATTTATTTGTTTTAATCTTTTGTGTGCTGTGAAAATTTATATCTCTTGATAGTATTTTTCAAATAAATGTAAACAATAGATGTTTCCTATTTAACATAACCCAACAAGAAGTCGTCAGAGCGCCTTCGTATTTCTTAAAAAAAATTATCATGTAGCCAAACACAGCTCACTTGTTGAAAAAATAATTATTATAGAAATAATATATCGAGTAGCTCACCTGGAACTCAGCCTTCAAATTATTTTCAGTGGGAAATTGTTCTAGAATATTTTTTTAGTCTACACCTGAAGGTAGTGCTGTCTGTGTCGTCTTTTTCCGAGCGTCGTTCACTGTTCAGGTTTGTCGAGTAGGGAGACACGGAAACTGGTGGAGGAAGTGCTGAAACACGCAGGACATGAAACCGTTTCGTTTCCTCCCTCCTCTCGTCTTGAGTTGAGTCTACACAATATACATACACTACCACACATTCACTATCCAACACAACTTTCCAGACAGGAGGTAAACCGACGGCAAAGTAGGGATGAATGGATTCATGCAATGCCATGGAATAAGTCTCTCTGCTACTGGCAGAGCGTCGTTTCTCTAAATTAGACCAATCGCATGACGGCTATTGATTTTATCTTTGGCATAATTAATTTGTAAAAAATATAACTATCTCGTCTGTCCCGCGCGCCCTAATTATTCCATTATCTGTAAACATTCATTTGGCGGCCTGAGATTTTATAAGTAGTAATAGACATTTGCCTCATTAAAAATTACGACATGAAACTTCTCATGAGGGACTACTATAATATCGGAAAGTATATATAGTGAAAAAGACAGCTTTGAGGTGAAGGCTGACTTCAAAATCCTGATAAAATATTCATTTTCCAACCGACTTTGATAATCTACAATAAACATATTGTACGTACTAGTGTTTCACATAGAAAATTTTGAAATCTACACATACTGTATGTTGAATTAATTATAAATTTCTATCACTATATACTCGATTAAGAAATAGACCATTTCAATTTGATTTATTTTCTACAATTCGTCTACATCTAATTTTGGCATTATGAAAGTTATTATTAAAAACCAATTAAATGCCATTCTTATCGTCTATTTCAATGGTTTATTTTACTCTAGAATTAATATTCTTCTAATGATATCAAATTGAACAAGAAAATCTGTTTTGCCGTCATCATACTTCTCAAAATTCTCTTTCTCGCGCAATTTACTTCCCAGTTAACTGTAAGTATTCCTTGTTTTCCATTTCCAGAAAAGTCATGCTATTTTGAATAGATACCTTCATTCTTATTTTTTAATTAACAATAATTATTCTTTATACAGACTGCGCCATAAAAATGTGACCAAAATTCAATAAGCTGTAGCTGCACTATTTCTTAGTAATAAACTTTATATATTTGGTAGAGCTCATTTCGAACAATATACTGCTGCAGAAATTTATCCATGTCGATTTAAAATTTTGAATAATTCAAATAATTTAAATAAATCTGCTGTCAATATATTTTATATAAACTAGATTTAAATACACATTGTTAGAAGATTTCAAGCATCAGACGAATGGCTCCACATCTTTCTCTAGAAGCAAAGAATTTTGTGAAAAATTTGGTTGAATGCCTCCCCGACCTCCATCTCCAGTGGAGCGCATATCGAATACTAAGAGAATTAAAGCAGTCGCAAATTAGAGAAATTCAGCAGAGCAAGTTCCATTCCCTTGTGATGCTGACAAGAATGCTTCAGAAAATCGGATAAACTGGAAAAGTCAGACGCCATGAGGGATCAGGTAGGCCAGTAGCATCATCAAGCGAGGAGAATAAACCCAGAGTTGTAGAATTTTGTAAAAATCAACGATGAAGTAGCGCACTGAGAACCTCCAGGTAATTAGCAATCCCGGTAACATCCGTCAGAAGAGTTCTAAAAAGAGCTGGACTTAAGGCATACCACCACAGCAAGGACTTACGTTCTCGCGGTGTTTGTTGAATCATTTTGGCCATAACCCAGCAAGAGAGACTGGGATCAAGCTCACGCAACTAATTAATACGGATTTCAGCAAGAAGTACAGAATTTCGAATTTTGTAAACATGAAGAATGATGTTATTTGGGCCCTCAGTAGAGGCGATGCGGACGAAGCTGGTGGTATGGCATATCAAGAAAAGTGGAGCCTTGGATGTATGCTTTAGACGACTTGAAGACGGAAATGCGTAACTTCTGGCGATCCGTTACAATCAAGCAGTGCAAAAGCGTCATAGCCTCCATACCAAAACGATGTCGAGTTCTGATTAGGAAGGATGGAAACCGACTACGACACGTGGACTACCACAAGGAAAAATAGTTGGATGTATTTGTATTCCCCCAGTGTTATTGCGACTGTCATCATATTTGAAATCCCTAGTTTCTTTGAAAATTTTAAAATTATGTTTAAATTCGAATACTATTTTCTGACACTTGCTTTTGTGTTTGTTCGCACTATGTGTACAATCTCTGTTATGAGAGTTTTCAGATGATAGGTCACTCGTCTAGAATAGTGATATATCAAAAGAGTTATAGATATGCCAATTTTGATCACATTTTTTATGGCGCAGCATGTAGATACTATCTACGAAAGGATGCTAAACCGTTTAATATCACCCATATTTATATATACATATATTTTTTAAAGTTCATGGTGAAATATTCCATATGAGCTATTGCATTGCATGGTGTTGAAGAAGGTGAGATGATACACTATCTATTGGTGGCGATACAGTTCAAGATCTCAGATGTACTGATGGCGTAACAACAATTGCAGACTCAATCCAAGAAATGCAAGTGATTTGTGATAACAGCAAACAGGCAAAAGCGAAAATATACCTAGGTCGATCTACATCAATGTCGAGGAAACAAGTATATGATAAAATCCAGTTGAAAGAGTAAACGAGTTTGGGTTTCTTGGTGCTCTTATACAGTATTATGCCTAATGGTGACTGTATAAGAAGGAGATAGATAGAAGTATTGGTGTAGAACGTGTTGTCGCGGGCTTATTATAAATATTTCGAAGACAAAGGGAATAAAAAAAACTAAAATAATGTGCTCCTTAACTTTCTGTATAGCCTTCCATGGCGCTGAAGTAAGGCCAAAGTGAAAATAATTCAGACTTTTGTCGGAAAACTCCAAATTTCCACAACTTTCCGATTTTAAATAAGTACAATGGCGACTCTAAATCGAAACCAATAGAGAGTTTCGGACCATAGAAATCGGATTTGTTTTTAAAATAGCTATGCCGCGAAATCCGTTTTTTATATGGTATACGGACTCTTTATAAGAAATTCAAGCAATATACTTTGCAGAACCTAAGTGGTTCGAGGTAATAGTTAGTCTACGAGTTAGCTCACAAGTAGACTAAGAATTTCATTCGATTTCTCTATTGCGAAGCAGCATGTGTCATCTAACCTTCCAGTTTGCAAATTAATGTTACGTGGAATTCAAATCGATAGAAACTGTCAAGAATTGAAGAATTTAGTTCATTTCAGAGAGACTGATTTATAAGAGAGAGCATTTACCGCAGTTTATTCATTTCATGATGTCCGACAATAATAGCATCCCTGAAGACCTGCTTGAGTTTTTCTTAGAATATAATGAGGAGACGAATGGTGATGATGACTGGTGCTTCGGAAAAGAATGCGAAGAAAGTCTGAATATATCTTGTAGAACAAACACCCATATCTCATAACACGTCTAAGAAGATCATTTATGTGTTGCGACTTTGGAAAGATTGGGTTACTGAAAAAAATCTATACGACTGAAATTATCTATACAGTACAAAGAAAATGCCAACCTGCTCGTAAGGACAAATGTCCCCAGAAAAGATGTCAAACTGGGTACCTTTAGAGAATACGAAAGTGGCCGCAGGAAACCCAATCGAAGCAGACCGCGAAAGTATTGTCCGAATGTGTCCATTTCAGTACCTCTCTTAAAACCTGAGAAGTGCCGTCAAGAGAACAGGAATTCCAGCATATACTGTATATAGTGAAGAACACGTCGTCAAAAGGAAGAAAATGACTTTTGAAGTTAAAGTTACGATCAATTGTGACAGCCATTGACATTGTTTTTTTTAGTAAGCTCGATTTTCTGTACCCGTTAATAAAGACCGTTTTCCGTCTTTAGATTTTCGGTTTTATATGGGTAAGTGAAAAAGTTCTGTCAACATATTAAATTCCATTTAATCTTCCACTAAAAACATATACGATTGAATAAATTTAATTCAGTCTTCTGTTAATAGAAGGCTAAATAGAATTGGGAAAAATCTGTGAAAATAATCTTGTGAACTGAACAATTATAGAGGAATCGAATAAACTTCATTCATCCGTCAAACCGTATACAGCTGCAGATTGCTGCCGAGATTCAGGAGGAATTAATCAAGCTGATGAATGATTTTAAGACCCCTGATTTGTTGGTTTGCTAACTTACAGTATAATAGGAAATTTTTGGGGCGTTATATTCAGTGCAGTGTAGCAAACGTAAACAAAAGTTTTAGTACGGTAATTCTGAGGAGACTGCTTCCGGATTTTTGTTGCTGTTCACAATAAAATCTAAGTATAGAAAAGGGGTTGGAAGTGGAGGCAGACCTCAGTGAAGAACATCGACTCATTCCGTGTCTCTTTTCTCAAAGAAACGTGCTCAATATTGTCTTCGCGCGTGTGCAATTTGTAGTTTTACTGCGTATTTGGGTAGAAAGTCAACTGGTGCGCCTGTGTCACACTGCGGTTTCTGGAGTTTCCGTCAAATAGAGCATGTTCCTAGTTTTCGTATATAATACCAAATTATGCCGTATATGTCGCACAAGCAGAGTTTTAAATTTAGGATATGTTGCATTTCGGGAAATTCTCAGTACATCGAGCCTGCAGTCAAATACACAACTAATAAAGCAGGAAATACAACAGGCGATCGATAATTCTACAGATACATATTAAGTCAGTGCTTGTCTGTCTAACCGCAGAGCTAACAGGCAGTCAGCCAATGACGACACGGTACGAAAAATGAATATGAGGCAGACACACACGACTGCATCCATATTTCACTTGATGAGGAGGTCATTCAATATCCACTATGTGATTTCTCTCACCTAATATAAATAAAAATACAGGGGGGCAGTGGCAAAAACGATTTGTGGACAACTGGTTTAGGGAATGTGTACAGCCCACATCTGAACGGATACCGGGGTGATTATCCCCAATCCTGGCGTTTCCGAAACCGAAACTAAGAGCGGAAATTAATTATCAATGGCGAATCGCGGTCAGAGAGCTCGTTCCCATTATGTCCTGAAATATGTTCAATGTTATTTTTTAACTGTGTGCGGAGAAAGTGTCAACACACGCACGTGTTGGCCTGATTATTTCACCCCATAGACTACATTTTTTGTCGGTCAAATTGGGGTGCTCGGATTAAAATGATAGTAATGAAATAGATTTTTATTCAAATGACTGCCTTGTTATCAATTAATAAGTACAACATATTAAAATAAATAAACAAAACAAGATACAAGCGTGGCAAACAGTGAAGGTAGACAGAGTTCTATGAAATGAATATTTAATCGAGTTGACAATCTTGCCCCAACTTGCATGTCGTCCATATTTAAAGCAGTCTTGAAACGTGATTTCTGTGTCGGAAAGCATAATCCTCCTGACCATTGATCATGGTAAGAACCACATCAACTCGCTTCTCCGCATACTTCATTTGAATACTTCTCAAATTGATCTGAATACTTTTTCAAATGATCTGGGAGATTCCCTCAATTTTATTATCAGAATAGTTCTCACTTAGACCGACAAAGGTGTATGTATAGTTCTAGAATGTTACATTCATCACAGAATTTTCATTTCCAATCTTTATTTCTGGATTTCATCTGCATAGGAAAATGTAGAAGAGATATTTAGGAGACGGTGCAGTGATTGCCCGCGGCGAACGACCTTTTAGATTATTTCCCAAGGATATACGCGAGGTACTGTGTTCTAAAATAATAGATTCCAATCTAACCGGAAACGGTTATGACTGACATTTAAGACTTTGACGATAAGTTAAACAGAACTCTTCTACTTCTCTTTATATACAGTAGCTCAGATCAATTACCGACCCAGTTCCTGTTACTACTACCTCTCTGAAGAATGGGTAAAGATATTTGCTTTATCCAAAATATTATAGAGGGGAATTGAACCACTAAAATTGTCCCACATCATTCACCATTCAAGATTTTTTAAGTTATATACTAATAGTGAATTTATGACAATACCGATGATGACATAACCATTGACAACGCTTTGCGTTAGCCGTTAGTTAGTCATCCCGATGATGATAGTCCTGTGTTCAAATGTTTGCCGTACGTAATCACATTTCATCCATTATTAAACTCACACAGGAACGCCGCATGAACATAACTAACTGGATATGGTCTAAAATACTGGCAGAAAATTCAAATGGTATAAAAAATCGATTTTCACTTTTGCACCTTCCGAGTTCAAGTCAGACTCCAGTGGTCAATGTGTCGCTGCCACTAAATGCCTGGCACTATATGGAGACGCATTATGTTTACGGCTGAGTTTCGCTTTCTCTTGCTGTCTGTAGACGGAAGAAGAAGAATTTTGCTGGCGCATACGAACAATGGTCCTTCGCCAGGATATCCTCTCTACAGAAAGGTGTTGAATTCACCTCGTCTTTCGAGGCAGCGGTGACAGCACTGGGCCTGGTGGTGATTTGGCTGACGACCAAGGGTCGGGGTGGGCGGTACCTGATCTGCTCCGACAGCCGGTCTGCCTTCGAAGCCCTGAGCAGCTGGGCATCTCTCTGCAACCAGGAATTGGGTGTAGCTAGATCCTCTTTGATGCGGATGGAAGGCACCGTTGTCCTGCAATGGATCCCTATAGTCTTGGAAATGAAGTCACCAACAGGGAGGCCAAGGAGGCGACGGATCACCCGCAGAATGTTGATGGGTCCCAGGACCCTGTCCTGGTGTCCTTCCGGGCGGTCAGGGCTTTTATTAAAAGGGAAGCCAAGGATCCCATTCCGGTACATGAGCGGGCCTATCCCGACAAGCCGAGACGCTGATTGCGCGACTCAGGAGCGGGCATTGTAGGGTGTTAGCAACGTACCGAGCCCGTATAGACTTATAGACGTATAGATTTGATTCCGACTCGTCCACACTGTGGAGAGAATGAGCAGACACTGGAGCACTGGCTCCAGGTATACCCTGCTCACCTAAACCCTCGGCTGCGCGCGTTCGGGGCGGTGGTACTGCCTTTGTCTGTGCTGACGGAGAATTCCGTGGAGGTGGCCTCGTATCTGCGGGAGATCCGGCTCCTTCTGACGGGGGTGCCGCCTGATCCCATCCCATCCCACAGCAACGGCGTATGGAGGTGGTTCCATCATGGTTTGGGTAGGCCCTTTATTATCCTACGAGAAACCCTCGCAAGAGAGGGCTAGAGACAGGTGCTTTCGGATCATCTGTTGCTTGGTGTCTTAAAGATGGCAATGCAACTCATCACCGATGTCACGATATGCGGAAATCTTCTCGACACATCTGGCATCCGGAGGATCAATTGGACATCAAGAAGCCCGTACCTGAATCATATCGAACACTTATGGAAGGCGAGGCGTAGAAACTGTGTCGTAACCTAAGAGGTCAATGAGTTATATGCGTGGAGGCAGTGGATACCAGTCCATTGCGATATCCCAGGCTATATATATATAGAAGCGAAGCGGGGCGTCAACTATGGAACAGAGAGAAGTACCGGTGGACATGGAGAGGTGGAAAAAAGTCATTTTTCTGTTGTGTGTTTTCTATTTTCTACTATAGACCCAGTCGGAGAGAGCTGAAATTTTCAGTATCTACCTTTGAACCCGTTTTAATGGTCTTTTTAGACCCTTTTGAGTTCTTTGGATAGTGTTTCTATTTAAAAGTATAAAAATGTAATGTTTCCATGGAAATAGAGACAACAATTGAAATACAGCCTTATTGCAAGTCATATGCTTTGGTAACATTCCGAGCTAGCACACGCGTGTTAATGTCTCACCAATGCATTATTCTGTATACGCGTGAGGCCCAATTTTTTATCAGTTATTCGGAAAATATTGTCCCGCCAACTAAGTGTCGGACCTGTTCGGAACAAGTTTGTTTCATGCATGGCAGTCTATGTATCTCATGACACTCCGAGTTCTATAGCCATTTGATGATTTTTAAAAGAATAGTGGACAAACTTCTTGGACCTCTGTAAGGTGTGATCCTATTTTGGATTTAGAGAACACAATAGCTGTGAGTCTTCTTTAGTCGAAAATATAAGAAACTTTGCAGTTTAGAAAATGTAGAAAATTAGAAAATATAATATTCAATATATCCACCTTCTGCTTCATCTGTGAGCAGTATTTAGGAGAAGAGAGAAAGAAAGAGAAATCTTAAAATGTCCTACTGAATGCAGTACTTTGCCTTCCGAAGCAGGACACCCCACCACGAGAAGGCGGCTGCATGGAGGCATGTTGCGGTGCGGGACAGGAAAGCCGCGGTGTTTTTGTGCGCGAATATTTGCTGCCAGTTGGTGTCATTTCGTCCAGATGCATCAAATTCTACTTCACCCTTCTATATGTTTTCGCATCATACTTACCTAATACCTATATACAATGTGAACTGGTGGCGTTTTCTGAACTATAGTATCTCCCTGTGAACAATATTTGTATAGATACCGAGTGGGCGCTGATTTCTTCAAGAGGTGACTCGAGACGCCCTGGACACCCCCTGAATCCTGATGGAAATTTTCCGACTGGTACACATTCTTAGAATTAATTGGTGCAATTTTGCAAATTTTCAATTAACTCGTTCAAAAAAGTGAGGGGACTGTCCACCAGTTCCGGCGCCCCTGGCTGATAGCTATTATTTATTTGCAGTTGTTCTCCTCACAGAGGGCATATTTTAAATTATATTTAATACGCATTAAATATTGGCTTGACAATAGGTTAAAACTGCAAATTAGTTAACTTAAGTTCCTTTTATTAAATGAAATGTGTGCTGTTTCAATTCTGCCCCCCCCCCCTCCTTTCTTGAAACCCTATCCGCCACTTGTTCGGACACCCCTAATATTGCCTATTTTCTGATCACGGGAGACATTATCTGATCCCCTTAAATAGTCAAGGCAGCTCAACTCGAGCTGCTGTCTATGTGTGCTTCTTTTTCTCGCTTCTTTGTTTGATTGGAGATGAAAGGCTCGCCTGACATCTGCGCGGTTTGTCCGGGGTGTCAATTTGCCCATTATTTCTCTCTGCCTGGTCCGCCATCGTCATTTTGCATCTGTCGCTGAATTGGTATACCATATAATCATCTTGTATAGATGTCAACAGTTATATAGAGACCATTTTCGAACCTCGACCAGTTTTGCTTTGTTTTGCTGCAACGCTGACTACATGGGATCTAGCTCTGTAGGTACTGTATAGATAGAGCATAGAGAGCGCGGTTGGATAAAGTATGAATACCAATAATATAATTAATCGATATTATTCATGCACGCATCCAGGATTTAGAAAAAGGGGGTCGTCTTTTCTCGATATAGGCGCCCATGCCTGCCGCCAGGATTTAGAAAAGAGGCATTTCTTAGGGTATCATGGGCGCCGCGAGGGGGGGGGGGTTGAGACCCCCTTTTGGTTGATGGCGCCTATATGAAAAGTAAATTCATACCCCTGAGAAATACCTGTTG
>JAUYWV010135446.1:0-10880 GCA_032274565.1 Nematoplana nigrocapitula
GTTTGGCCCCCCCCCCCCCCCCGGTTAAGTGCGTCAAATAGCCCGGGCAGGATAGGGTTAAGGACCACCATTATACAAAAAGACTTCAATTCTGCTCATCGTCCACCAACTAATCATTAGACATTTTCCAGTGAGAATCTTATTTTTTTGCACATTTTAGAAGTACAAAAGCCGTAGGAAAGCAACATAATTGGTTTCACTTAGATACAAGAGCTGTCGCTTTATTTTATAAAAAATGAAAACGCAAAATCCATTGAGTCAATGTCATTTAAAACTTTATATTTATGGCTGATTCACAAATTTTCTACACTGGAAAGAGCACTATGCCAAAATGCTGCGTATTCTTAGAATCTGGTCAAGTGTCACTGGCATCTGTTAATAAAAAACTTAGCCTCCTTGAATTTAAACTCTCTGCTCATGAAGCTATTCAGATGAACACTGGTAACCTACTGTATACCACAAAAGCAAGATATTTCACAGTGGAGTTCAATTCACAATCAATCTTTTTAAAGAAATCTTTAGTTATTGAAATTTCCAAAGATCTTTCGTAATCACTGTTTAAATCTATAACTAATTTTTCCCAACGATTGATATTATTTCGTATACTCAAAATCGTTTAGAATATTTTCCCTCACCGATAATAGTGAGAGAGATTATCCACTCATTCAATTTGAATGATAAATTTGATATTTGGAAACAAATATTCACTAACTTGCTAAGAAAGCATTAAATTTGACTTTATATCTTCGTGCAGCGTTTTACCTATTGGAACATATCCAAAATGTACAGTATGTTAGAAATAGGATTCGAACCCACGTCCACCAAGTGGACTGCGATCTGAACGCAGCGCCTTAGACCACGCGCCCATCCTGACTTGCAAGATAGATCAAATTTTGTGAAGTAATTACCTAATCGTTGGCTGTGTACATGCCGACATCTTCCAAAGCGGTTGATATAGTTCATCAGTGTTATTGATTACTTGGCTGACTCTCATATCTTTAATTTGATCGATATCACAAGCCTGCCGAACAACACCGCGTCACCGGACTCAGTTGTTGTTGTTGTCATCGCACGCTCTGATGTTGTCGATTAGGGAATAGAATTTCCAAAATTAGTGGCATAATGGTTTCTATTTATCTCACTAGAATACTCAAATCTCCTCTATTATTACATACCTACTCAATAATATCAATCGTTGGAAAAAGTACATATGCGCACTCGTGACCTCGCAGAAACTTTTCACCACTCGTGATTTATGTCAAACTCGGCCTTCGGCCTCATGAGACAGTGAAACACTCATGGCGAAAACCTTCTGGTAGTCACTCGATGGCATAAAGTACTATTATTTTTAATCTTTGATCAAGCCGTGGTCACAGCTTGTTTGCAAGAATAAAAAGATAAGCTTCTACTTGAAGCTCGCTAAGAAAACCCATAAAAGCTGCCTGCACGCTATTTATTTCATAGTTGTGAACAAAGCTCATTAGTTTTTATGTTCTCAAGCAGATAATTGTGTTATTAAAATAAATGTTTCAATTGTTCCTGTTCTCATCATATCTACTGTCTGAGTCACTCGTCGTCTTCTCCATTTCAGTTTTCCATGTCAGTCATCCAAGCTTTTCTTTCTGGCGGACCAAGTGGTTCAAGGGTGATTTGTCGTCGAATTCAATGACTTGTCATCGAATTGAATGATTTCTCATCGAATATAATTACTTATAATCCAAATGAATTTTTTGTCATTGAATTCAATTACATGACATTTCAACACAGTGAAACGTTTGGTCCGCCATAATAGTGGACCAAGTGGTTCAATGAGGATTTGTCCTCAAAATCGATGACAAAACATTGAATTTGATGAATATCATCCTTGAACCACTTGGTCAGCCATACACTTCTCTCAAATACATGTTAGTCCTTTTCTGCTTTTAGTTGATGCTGAGCAGTCTTCTGTATCATTTTAAGTCTTGTTTAATTTATTTATGCTCATTAAATTAATCAGTTTATTAAACTACCAAACTTTGAGGCAGTGATAAAAGCTTTGTGCTTAAAATACTAGATTATTTGATCGATCTATCGAATGTTTTATAGCTAATTACTTTTCCACCACAGAGTGGCTTTTACAGTCTTCTTCGAGACATTCTATATAGTCTAGAGTCTAGACAGTTGTTTTTATGAGTAAACTGTCTACTCTAATGAAAAGCAAAATAGGAAAATATGGTCATGTCTCGAGCTGACGTCTAAAAACAGTAGTATGAAATATTTGGAAAATAATAAAAAACGCGCGGCGTTCGGTTATTTGCGTAATCAATCTCTACGTTTTTCAATTGCAACTGATAGTATGAAAACATATTTCTTACCATAACATCAAATTGTACTTCCTCTGCAACCAAAGATTTTATAAATTGTGCTGTGTTTTGGAAATGGACTTTTTCTAAAAAATAAAGTGTTTTGCAATGAAATTTGTGTAAGATAAACAAAATAGTAAAAAATACGTTATACCATCAGCTGTGCCATGAATTAATAGATAATCTTTATTTCTCAAATTTTCCGAAAATTGAGATAAATTCGTGTACTAAAACCAACAAAAATAGAAAAATTAAACAAATCGAGAGAGACATAGTGAAAATTTTCCAATGATTACCGAATAAGGTACTTGGTTCCCCTGAAATATTCCAATATATCGTTCAGCATGTGTGGAATCTACAATAAAAATATATTTGTTTTATATAAAATGTATTTATCGAGTTCCAGAAATATTACAAAACTTATACAATAGAGAAAACATTCTACATTTAGGTAGTAAGCGCATGTACGACTTAAAAAACCATCTTCCTAGATATCTTTCAACTTGATGAAGCGTTTCCAGGTAGCTTTAAACTTGTTGAAAGAGCCGAGAGCTCTAACCACCCACCAAGTTATTTAGATCTCATCGTTTGTTCTTCGATTTCACGTTTATGAGAGTTTAATTTGTACCACGATTTCATGCGTCTCACCATAATAGCTGAAGTCTGTGATGGGGGAAACGGCGGCTCCACAGTGGATTACATCGTCATTATTCGGGTGACTGAGTAAGCGCGTTGCTAAAAATCCGCCATATCCCTTGGAAAATAAATACAAACAGATATACTGTATACAGTATGTCTATATATGCAGTTTCCTATTGGTTAAAGCGCTTGACAACGAGTACTAAAAATAGAATTAGTCCCGTAATCGGCGTTCTCCGCAAACGAAGCGCAGCCTAAACGCCGTGCGACTGTGAGAAATGGGCTACGGTTACCATATCAAGAGTGAATACGGTTATTGAAACTAGCTCGCAGGTGGAAACTCGAAAACACAGTCGACAGCAGCGTCAGAAGAAACAATCTCTTATCGATATGCTTATCGATAATATGCTTTCTTTTGGACTAAAGATAATTGTGCATAAATCAGATAACGTAGCTGCTTCAAAAGATGCAATCACCACATAATTCAATAGTTTTCTCGACAATCTACTAGCGACAATCAATGAACGTACATTCCATCGATTGCACCTATGAACCCAACAAAATGGCTACCAAGTTGCTCTTTGTGGCAATTGAGTTGAAATTTGTTAATTGCGCAATATGATGTATCAAATTCTTTGTTTTTCATATAAAATTGCCTCAAAGATGGCAAAATGTTTATAAGGTTTCTGGAGAGGAGGGTCATCTCCTGGCGAACTGACCCTACTATTGTTTTCCGCAGCCGATAGAAGAAGAAGACGAAGTCGGATTGCCACTATACAGTCGGGTTCTTGCCCTATCTGCTAGTGATGACCGCAGCACAACACCCTAAGCCGACCCATGAGTATAGATGATGAGGTCAAACTGTCCCAGGGAGCGGATGGTATCCAACGCGTCCTCCAAACGGACGGCCTCAACGTCACTGTGGCTGCTTAACTTAAACGATTATCTTTACTCACTGTTTCACAACCTGTTGAAAATGTTGAAAATATCTTGACACTTGCGATTCTATAATGATCGAACAAAAAAGTTCAGAAACAGTAATTGTTCCTCAAGGAAACTATTCAGTGTTACAGTTTTCAAATTATTTATAATAGGTACCTGATCAAATATTATCTAACGCTTACCTGACCATAAACTCCAATGGTTTTATTGTTTACGAAGCGATTCTTTGTAATTTTCCTAAAAATAATGATCAAAATACAGTAGCAAATAAATAATAACAGTTGTTGTCATTTCCTATATAATCTTTACACGATTTTTTTAATTTTTACATTTACTCCCCCAGTTTCAGTTACTATAGGCTTTGTCAGAAAACAAACATTTACTGTGTAACTTTGACACGAGTAATAAGCCATTGTATTTCTCATTGACATGACAGTGATTGTTCTCATTACTTTACTCGGACGTCGGAGAAAACTACGATATGCTTTGTGTGTGTGTAGTTTTTCTCATCTGCAGCATATTGATTTAG
Organism: Nematoplana nigrocapitula; assembly: GCA_032274565.1. Classification (NCBI taxonomy): domain Eukaryota; kingdom Metazoa; phylum Platyhelminthes; order Proseriata; family Nematoplanidae; genus Nematoplana; species Nematoplana nigrocapitula. The sequence goes on from JAUYWV010135446.1 coordinate 4,453, forward strand.
CATCGCAGCAATCGATCATCTATTAGCATGTTTTTTGGGATATTTTCTGCTGTGTGCCTCTCAATTAGAATTTTTGCATCTCGTGGCTATTTTCCCATGTTACTCATTGCCGTAGCATTTTTTGAGTCACCAAGCATGCAAATAGGTCAAGAGAGTTGGGAGATAAATACCGGTCAGACATACATACACACATTTCTCTAATTATAGATAGGATTAAATATAGACTCTTTGCTCATCTGATTCATATTTTGAAGCATTCAGTGAGGGACGCTAAACTTTTGTGTCAGTTTATTTTCAGAAATATTGCTACGCAGTAGTTACCTTGCATATGTAGGTTACTTTGAAAAGCTAAAGTTGCATTGTTGTAACGTTATATTAAGTTGTATGGTTGTTAAATTGACTGTAAAATAAAATTGTTGAATATTGTTTTCAAATAGTTTCTTAGTATGGTGTTATGTGTGTTTCTTTTAATTTGCTTAAGTGTTTGAATGTATTACTAATTGTTTATATTCATGTTCACTATTTTCGAACTTTCTTGTTTGTGTATTCTTGAAAATGTTATTGAGACAAATAGCGAAACACGTCAATAAAATTTACTATGTCACCATTTTTCTGGGTGTTATACTTTATCTCACGAGTTTATTTCTATCGGGTGTTCTTATATGAATCTATATTTAATTCTGTTAGCATGCCCTTTCTTGACTTTCTTCGTCCACGTCTTACGAAATCGTCCTTCGATTATTGTTCGATAACTGTTTTATTACCCCTTATTCTCTGGACACTAAAAATGTGATATTGAATTGAATTTTAAATTTAATCTGATCGTTACTTTGATTTTGAAAACCATATGCCAATGTCTGGCTCTAACAGATCACTCAATATTTACAACCAATGGTAATGCAGTGAATGCACTGAAAACCTATAACTGATTAATACCTGACTGCATCCAACTGGTCCTGAACATCGACAATACCCATCTGGTTGTGAATTGACATCTGATAATTGCGTCCGCGATTGGGTGTTCCCCTCCCGTCCACACGGACATAGATGAAGCCGAGTGAGCTGGTGAGATAGGTGTGCCACCCCAGCTCGAATTTTTCTGTAATACTCTGTCTATGGGGTTCATCGTCTCTGAAAGGATTGCAACAAAGGAAGAGGCCTTATTTACAGCATGTACGGCATGCATGTCTGCTTATATCTAGAAGCATGTACGTATACTGAAAATCGTTAATTACAAATAGATTCAAGTTTCCCCTACCAACACAATATACAGTACATGTACTCACAAGTGTAGTAGAAGGGAATACTTGGTAATGTGTTTGACATTCAAACCAGGCGACAACCACATTCGCGCTAGCACGCTAACTTCGTCCCGTTTGTGCCTACGTAGCTGTAGTTGATAGTCGCGGTGTCTTGGCAACGCCATTTCATTCAAAATGCTTTTAAGTTCTGTGTTCGCCTCAAAAACAACCAACCACGAAGATGCTGCAATGCAAAAGAAAATCACAAAATAATTTATCATCGTTTTAAACGCAACACATAAATATTTTAAACAATCTTATCCCGGTATCGGCAAGTATGACATGAATCGGGTTCTGCCTAGTTTGCTGAATGCCCCCAGACCTTGACAGTGACATTGGTCAACCGCTTCCTTGAAAGAGTCGATCTTTTGCGCTGCCATTGACTTTAAATATAGAAGGGTACTCATGGACGTCTTGACCCTCACGAGATTTTATCAATTCCACATCGCATGCTATCGTCCGACCAGGCTTACGAGTGCTGCTGACTCGCTGTCTTTGTAGCATGATTTTTAAAGAGACAAAAATGTCTGTTTAACAATGGAAGTTATTGCAAATCACTTGTGAACATCGTGATCCTCACAGATCGCAATGTCACCGTTCTTATATTCTCTCTGCGAACACAGGGGAGGACCAAGTGCAATCAACTTGTATCTCCTTGGGCGCACGGCATGCTCTGTGGATGAATAGCAAGTCAGGGTTATCTGTTCTGGTCGTGACAGCTTGGAACTATGAGTCCTGATGGCAATTAAAATAAAGACTAAGATCCAACTTTGAATCCTCTTTTAACTATAATAATGGTGCCACGTTTTACCTTGGAGTATTTTGTTAACTGGCATTATTTCAGTTTTATAATTATTATTGACTTTGTTCATAAAGCTTTTTCCTAACCCTCTAGGTTAAGCCTATCTATTTCTTTAAAAACAATATTTTTCTTCTTCCTAATATTATCAAAAACAAGAGAGCATTGATAAGATCATCAATATAGCAGCTTCCATGAAAGCCCCCAACGCGATTGAGAAGAGCTGCAGAAGCAAGAAAGACAATCACATGCAGAAGAAAAGCATGACAAAGGAACAGAACAGAATTCTTAATAAAAATGAGCACAGGTCATTTGCCACAGATCAATAATAGTATGATATATTTTATTAAAAAGACTCTTGATGGATGTATCCCTCCGCTCATCAAACCCTGGCTTATCAGAGACATCACGGCAGATACAACGAGGAAGAAAGATGAAGACCCTGCTAAAACTGAAGAAACTAGAAGGCAAGTCTTCCAACTCTTTCTCATGATCGCACGTCACCGACGACAACAAAAACAACAGATCCCGTACAGACTCACCGTTTTCTGTTGTTCTGAGGCCATATGAAAACGGGTTTGGTCCAAGGCATTCGTGCAAAAAGTATTTTCCAGATGGTCGGAAAGCAATCATGTTGTATAGGCAGTTCAAATCTGCACAAGTCAGGCATTCCGTCTGATGGGAATAAATTTTCACTCTATACAACGAAACCAAATAAAAATGTATTATAACAAAATGTTAATATATTTGAAGCTGGGGGTAGAGATGCACATCAGGCCAATGTAGAACATTAGATATTTATTCACGACCAGTTTCGCTTATACTTTGTAAGCATTTTCAAGAAATTTTAAAAGTGGAGACAAACAGAAAAATCAAGCAATAAGTTAAACAAACAAAGGTTAGGTTATATACAGATTAACAATTATTTTCAGTCTGTTTTTAAGTAATTGTTAATCTGTATGTAACCTAGCGTTTTGTGGACAAGTGACATTTTCACATCAGTTTAGATTTTCACAAAGTTTCCTCAATATTTCGAAACACTAAAACTACGAGTTTTGGTTCCAGCTTATAAGCAATGACAACCCAGCGGCTCAACAAGAACTAGGATGATTTATCAACCTCAATCCAAAACTGAAATTTACAGTATATAGCAAAGTGACCCAGTCTCCCCAAATCGAAACTCTTGGAATGAACCGGCAATAAAATGTTTTCAAAGAATACCCAACCCGAACTACTAGCTTAGGTTCTAAGCATGAATCAATATTGCAGTAGAGAAAACAATTTTGCATACCAAATTTCGTAAAATTGTTTGCTGTTACGATCACGATACGACCGAGTAAACAATTGAATTAATTTAAGCATATATTTCAGACAAACATTCATATCGCTCTAAAGTCTAATTATTTTTGTGGATATAACAAATTTTAAAACGAAAAAGGCACAGATGTGCTGATAGAACAGTTGTTTATCCAAGTATAACATTTTGACTAATCGTTTACGTCTATTTATCGCTGTATTATTTGAAAGAAATTGGAGTAGAAATTACTTTTTACCTATGCAGATGCATATGGGTTATTTTGGGATGAGCTGCTGAGAAATACAGAACTCCACGCTGTTGATCATAATGCAGTATATCAGAAACGTCGAAGTTGCCCGAGGTTATCCATTTCATTTGATTTTTTGATCTTAAATTAACCTAAAATATCAAACAAAAAAGGAAATATAAGGACAACTTTTACGATTACATGATGCATGTGCAAATGTGTAGTCGTAAAAATAATAACTGTCAAGCGATAGACACAATTATTCATCGTAAACTAGTGAAAATTGTTTGAAAAAAAGTGTTAAAAATATATTTATCTACTAGCAGTGGGTACTCGCGTTGCTGAGCAATAGAATAGAGCACATGCCTAACCTTAAACCTAACCCTGCCCTAGTCTTTTGTTTTATGAAATTTTCTGTGAGAGGGGCTTTTTTCTGCCCGAAACGGCCATTTCACACCTTTTTTAGCCACCTTGACTTCTATCCCGACCCCTTGACCTCGACCCCGACCTCGGAGGTCGACCTCGCCCCCCTATGTTACCCGCAGGTTTAAGGGGGTCACCCATGCAAAGTTTCGGGTCGCTGGCACCAACGGGCCGGCCGCCTTCTGCCCGAAACGGCCATTTCACCCCGTTTTTGGCATCCTTGACGTCGACCCTGACCCCTTGACCTTGACCCCGACCTCACCCCCCCCCCCCTATGTTACCCGCAGGGTTTAGGGGGTCTCTCATGAAAAATTTCGGGTCGCTGGCACCAACGGTCCGGCCGCCCACACATACAGACAGACAACTTGACAAATATATATAAGATTGCTTTTAGCGTAAAATTTCGTGTTGCCTTTTCCTCTTCACCCCTTGGACGAGTTTTTACTAGTCTATCTGTGCTGTGGCAGTGTGATGTCAGCCAAAACATATAAATGAAAATACACATTATGTATATTAACATATAATTTTAAACTTGCTTGATCTGACTCAGCGCGGTGTCGTTCGTGCAAGGTGGTACCGCGACAAAGAATATCGCTGTCGCTGCAATACTGTTTTTTATTTACTTATTATGCAGTATTTCCTAATAGTAAGAATTTCTGTTTGCAGACTCATGGTCCGCATAAACACATAAATGTTAGTTTAAATGAGTCTGCTGCTGCAAGGCCAAGTACTAGCATACATTAATTACATCACTACTTTAACAGTCCCTTCCTGGTTTTATGTTCTCTGAGCAAATGTATGGGCCTTTCCACTGCACCTCAGTGATTTGGAAGACTTTCCATTTCGGTATAGCCATTTTTCGTACTCATCGCTCTAATTAATTCATTGTTTCCCTTTTCCAAGTCCAGTACACGCGTGATGAATTTACTCAGGATCCCACTACTGTCACTGCTTTCCCTAGAGGTAGCAAAATGCGGAGAAGTCCTTGTTATCTTGAGAACCAACCGAGTCATTATTTCATTGTTTGTAGATCTTGAAAAAATTACCCCAATAGTCTAGCGGACAAAGGGAGTCCCTTATTCGTCCTATTACATACAGGCTGCGCCATAAAAATGTGACCAAAATTGACATAGCTATAACTCTTTTGATATATCACTATTTTAGACGAATGACCTATCATCTGAAAACTCTCATAACAGAGATTGTACACATTGTGCGAACAAAAGCAAAAGCAAGTGTCAGAAAGTTTTATTCGAATTTAAACATAATTTTCAAAGAAACTATAGGCATTTCAAGTACGATGATAGTCGCAATAACACTGGGGGAGTACAAATACATCCAACTATTATTCTTTGTGATAGTCCACGTGTCCTACTCGGTCTCCATCCTTTCTAATTAGAGCTCGACATCGTTTTGGTATGGAGGCTATCAGGCTTTTGCACTGCTTGATTGTAACGGATCGCCAGAAGTTACGAATTTCCGTCTTCAAGTCGTCTATAAAGCATACACCGAGGGCTCCACTTTTCTTGATATGCCATACCACCAGCTTCGTCTGAATTGCCTCGACTGAGGGCCCAAATAATATCATTCTTCGTGTTAACAAAGTTCGAAATTCTGTACTTATTGCCGAAGTCCGCTAAGTTATGGCCAAAATGATTCAACACCCACCGCGACAACGTAAGTCGTCGATGTCTGTCCTTTTGTTCTTTTTTATGTCCGCGTTCGGTGGTATGGTTTAAGTCCAGCTTTTCTAGAACTCTTCTGACGGATGTTAATGGGACTGCTAATTCTCTGGAGGCTCTCTGTGGCTTCTTCCTAGTTAATTTTTACAAAATTATACAACTCTGGTTTTATTCTCCTCGCTTGATGATGTTACTCGCTTATACCTCTGGCCTACCCTCTTGGTGTCTGACTTTCGCTTTTCTCTGATTTTTCGAAGCATTCTTGTCACCATCACAAGAAGGGAATAAATTTTATCTGCTGAATTTCTCTAATTTGCGACTGCTTTAATTCTTTTATTATTCGATATGCACTCCATTGGGGATGGAGGTCCTGGAGGCTTTCAACCGAATTTTTCACAAAATTATTTGCTTTTACTGAAAGATGTGTAGCCATTCGTCTGATGCTTGAAATCTTCTAACAATGTGGATTTAAATCAAGTTTATATATTAAATACTAGCAGTGGGTACCCGCGTTGCTGGGTACATGCCTAACCCTAACACTGCCCTAGTCCGGTCCTCCATTTTCGAAGGTGCCCTGCAACTTTTGTTCAATTAAATTTTCTGAGGGAGGCTTCCTTCTGCCCGAAACGGCCATTTCACATCGTTTTTGGCCTCCTTGACCTCGACCATGCCGTCGGAG
>JAUYWV010135457.1:0-10880 GCA_032274565.1 Nematoplana nigrocapitula
TATTTTCCCATGTACTGTATATTGCATGCAGTCTATGATAATTTATTTTGCTCTATGTGTTTGTAATAAATCATTTTTTATCGGCAAAGACTTTTGGCACACCCAGTATAGAAATAGCTATGCACACTGTATAACTGTATAGTTAGACCACCTTTTGTGTAAAATGAAGAATTGTTACAGTCTAAAAGTCTACTTATAAATTATCTACGATATTTTTGTGTGCCTGCGATATTATGGATATGATCAGAATGTGGCAACACTGGTATAAGTATACATTGTTGGTTTGGGGTTGTTGCATAGACTGGTATTTACAGAGTAGTTGGCAGGTCATGCTCAGCGCACTTATAATTTCTTGCAAACTTAGAGGAGACATAAGAGCGAACAGTACAATGTTTGCCATTTCTCTAAATACGATAAAAAATAGAACAATTTCAAGACACACAAAAAACAAAATTTAATCGAAGGTACTATCCCATGGAACTTTTTTGACTTTCCATATATTATGCATGTAGAAAGTCGATTATTAAGGGCTCTATTTCATTTCAGTAATAAAGTTCGCGGCGCCGTTCGGTGCGCCTTTTCAATACGGTTCATATCGCTATAGAGATCGCTGGACATCAAGACTGTATACGACAGAAAAATCAATAAAATAATAAGATCAAAGTAATTAACTAAAAGTAAAGCGTATAAAATTAAATGAAAATAAACTTAAGGTTGAAAAAATCCGTAAGTACACATATTGTCTCCAGGTACCTCCAGTCTTCTGTATAGTAAGCACACTTGGCGTGGACCGAGAAACGAGACGACGCCTTGATCTTCCGTTGTTGAAGTACTCTATAGAGGGTGCATGCTTCTTTATTCTGCCGCTATATAAGGGGGCGAGTTGTACGTCCAACGTAGGTAGCGTTATATCTGCATTTCTATAAATAGATAACATAGATCGGACAGACAACATCGCGGTCCTTGCCGCCAGGGAGCGACATGGTGACTGTGGAACGGATCTTCTTATACTTTGTCTTCTTAATGACATCGTCGTTGGGAAAAGGCAGTTGGAGGAACACCTTCTTTTCCTATGTACTTATTTTTAAATAGTGCTTATCTTAATGCTATGAAAAAATCGTTCGAGACTAAAAAGGCATTTAGAGGAAAATTTAAGAACTGGGCAGCGTTTAAAAGGGTCAACCTTTTCCTTATCAAGGCTATAGTAAAATGGATTACGGCACCAAGAAATGATATTTAACAGCCCGACTAATTATAGATGTATGGCATTTGAAGTCTGTAGGGATGAAATAGAGAAAGAAGGTAAATGTATAAAGTTTAAGAAAAGTATCACGAAGAATGTGGTAAAACATGAGAAACTGTAATTATTGCAAGTATAAAAAATTGAAAAATTGACAAATTACTATAAACAAAGGCTACTAAAATGAAATAGGGGTGTAGAGAATATACCAAAGAGATAAGGTAGGCAGAAAGTAGTTGGAGGACGAGGAATTGTGCTATGAATAGTTCGCTTTGCAGCTGACAATGTCGAATGAGTGAAATGCGTATAACAAGAAAATGTAGAGGAGGAATTCCTGATCGCAAGATCACATTTTTAAATATGAATTTGTTTCAGAAGAATGTTTTTCTACCAAAATATACCTAGATTATAGATTTTGGAATAAGCGTGTATTTATGAAAGACAAGGTGTTATTTGAAAGGAAATGAACGCGTGATTCATATAGTCACTTTGAATTATAAATTGTACACTTCTGTCTGGCTTATAGCATATTTTACTTTTTTTCAATTTTCCAGTTTCGATTATTCCGCTTGACCAAGTTGAATTTCAATTGTCGCTACGCCGTCAAATTGACTCCCCTGAAGAAGTCAAATTCGCGATCAGTTCTTCAGACATGCTTCTGTACGCCATCTTGCTCCGATGTTTATGTGTTGCCCAGATCCGTGAATCCCAAATGTGCCGAGGACAGTAAGATATACGCTCACTATGCTACTGTATATATATTGTATGCTGAACTGCATGATTCGAACACGCGGTTTCATCCATCTCCTTTTGTTGTTGTTGTGTTACGAAAATGTGACTAAAGTGTAACCTAACCGGAGCAAGCTTCATGTCAGACAGCACTTGCATCTCCAAGACCACTGGCCAATCCAATCCAAAAGAGCCTTCCGCTTTACTGGCTTTGCTCTACAAATTCGATGAAATTATCTGAGCATTAAAACAAATTCAGTATTACACAAAACAAACAGTTGATTTTGGCAAAAAAATACTTACAGTATACATTGAAATATTTAAACTGGGAGACAATGCGTCAGCACGCCAAATACTGTTCTTATTTCAATACATAGATTTATTCATTGACATAATTAATATAATTTGGTATGATCCATATTTAAAACAAAAAATAAATGAATTTGCGTAATTTAAAATCTGCGTACAAATAGTGTATATTGCTAAGCTTTGGTAGATGTCAAAAGGGGTTGTATCAATACTGTTTTGTTAATATTTTATTTATATCTTAGCACTCCACAAAATGAATATATATACTTTGATTATTCAGTTGTTCTGTTTATTTTTTCGCTGTTTAATTCCTTCCAATCCAATTCAAGAGAGCTTTTCCTACAAGTTTCTATTTAGCGTAAGTTAGTTAATAAAAATGAGAGATATATATGCAACATATGCAACATACTCGATAAAACGATTTGATAGTGCAGCGTTGCGTTTCATCACGATGACAAGAAGGGTTTTTTAATTTTCACCTTTCCCTACTTCTTTCTCTTCTATAGGGTTCGTACTTCCCCCGTCACCCCATTCTCTCGCAACCGAACTGCTCGACAGTGGCACGCTCACCTATCAACTCGCATGGAGCCCACCTAAACTACCCAGAGGCTCCCCAGTACCCTTCTCCCGTTATCGTGTAGTGTGGGCCCCTCGAGAGGAGGAACCGGTGAACAAGGAGATGTACAACGACCTGGCAGGCTTCAGGCCCATCCTGGACTTCATGCACTCGGAAGTTCGCGTTGTGAACTGGGTAAGTGCTTCACATACTAGGAACGTCCTGATTGGTCGTTGCTATATCTCGTCTGAAACATTTTTTATGTGTAACTTTTGTTTTCGCCTGCGTCCAATCGACCGCAAAATTTAAATACCTTTATAGTACCTACAGTGAATTAAAAGTTTTGAGATTCTTGTTGCACTTTTCATTTTTTAGTGTAGATTCCTTCTCAGTTTCTGTCGACTTAATACTACTGTCAAATGTGTACAGATGACACTTTTCGGTGTTCACCCAGACTGAGAGCCAGGTTATAGATTATGGTCGAATTTTAACCGAAGCATTAATTTTTATGTGCTTTTCGAAAGATGCATTTTATCTCCTAGCTATGATTCTCCTTCCTAATAAATTAACGCGCCATGAGCCGCGGCCTTCTCGTTGCAGGGCTGTCCTGCTCTATCAGGCAAACTGCTGCATTCCATGAGTCCTCTGACTTCTCTTTCTTTTATTTATCTTTATTCTGTTTTTCATCTCCTCTCTCTTTCTCATTTTTCTCTCTGTATCCCTCTTTTTCTCCCCCTCTTTTACCTCAATTTATTTTTCTTTTCTATTCTCTCTCTTTCATTTTTTCCTCACTGTCTCCCTTTCCCTTTCTTTGTCTTTTTTCTTTCCTTTTGTTTATTATCTATTTTCTCTCTTTTTCTTTCTAGTTTTCTCTATATCCCTCTCTTTGTGGGTTTTCTTTCCCATCTTTCTCTTTCTGCTCATCTGTCTTCCCTCTCTTCTCCTTTTCCTCTTTCATCATTCATCATCTCTGTCTACCCCATTCTCTCTCTCTCTTTCTCTCTCTCTCTCCTTCTCTCTCTCTCCTTCTTTCTCTCTCTCTCTCTCATTTCTTCTCTCTCTTTTCCTCCTGGAAGTCGGGCGCCTGACGCATCCCCTCGGCCCGGAATTACACCAATAACAACAGTCAAATCTATGTACATTTCTAGTCAAATCAAGCCAAGAATACAATAACATATTCTCATATCATCTACAGCTACATAATTATAAAAAACTCCCAAAAACACGAATTTGTTGGTAGAGGCTGAGTGTATTCTAAGTTGTGTGTTCCTCTCTGGGGTTCATTTAAAATATGCGCAGATAATGACCAGTTTCGTCATACATACAGAGAAAGATCTAATTTGGAATCAGCCGTTAATTTGATCAGGAGAAAATCTGTATAGTGAAATCTCCCATTTTAGCGTCAAGATTTCCTCCAACAGGCAATTTGCGGTCGTGTTCAAAAGATACCCTCCAAAAATCATTGCTGCTTAGTCACCTCATTTACGACTGGCAGTGTCCCGATCTATGTGCCCTTTGTTGCTCCTGTGGGGTGTATGGACTCAGTCTTCGCCATAGTTATATACAGTATAAGAGTCCTGTCAAGATACCGCCAAAGTTCGTTCAATTATTCAAATTCGAACCTGCCACGTCACCACAGCCTGGCGACCGACCCTAAACGACACACAAATGTAACGCAATAAACTAAACAAAGTCTGTCATGTTTCTTCCCCTCAGCGGACATCTGCCGAGCAGATATCACAGGTCGTTCGGATATGACAAAGAACCGCACAATCAGTTTAGCCTAATGAGCAGTGAAAGCGGCCTGAGCGGGATATTTTTGGGGAAGTCATAGATGGTACCAGACAGTATTATAAAGTTCCTCCCCTCCCGGAAAGTTCGGGGTTTCTTCAACGATATATCTACATACGAACTGTCCTATCTATCTGATTTCGAGTCGTGTTACTTACTGCTGTTTCAGGCGCTTTTATCCAGCGTGTGCCACCAGGTTGGGCTACGGGGCACAATCCCCCATCTAAACTCATATTGTGCCGTCCCCAAAACACAACGCCTGTCGGTGATAATGCACGTATCAATTAATCATACATTGATTAATTTATTCATTTAATGTTATAATAAATTTATGCTTTTTATTAAAGTCGATTTGATTTGGACTTACGCATGAACTTGTTCCTATAAACGTTTTTGAGGAATAAATTATTTACACATGTGTGTGTTTGATTTGATGCAGCATTATCAAAAATGGAAATTATTTTCTTGAAAAAAGAATTTTAGTAGGCGCAATGGCTTTGATAAAAAGTGTTGTGTGCAATTTTATTTTTGTTTTCCTCAACGCGATATATTTGGGAGCTTTTTTATTTCGCTTTAAATAATATTAGGAGAGTTCCAGAGAGAAAAGTTTTAAATGTTACATTATTAAACTTCCATAATCTATTGAATTACACATGTTTGCTCAATATATCCATTTAACGATTGTTGAAAGGGAATATTTACCAGAATATTATGTCTCCCAATCTATACTGACTTCATTATTTAACTAATTAATTTACTTTTGATTTAGCGCGTTGGTGAAAGTGAGCATAAGTTTTCCTGACTCAGGAGACGCGTGCCTACCCAATGGGGAATTGTCATTATAGTCCTCTCGTTATTTACCACCCATTTCCTCCACCAGTATATCTTCTGAATGCGAACAGACTCCGACTGAATGACGACTATACCTTCGTCCGAAGTGAGGAGTCCCATCTGCGAAGTCGAAAGACATAAATAACATTTCAACAAACCTGCTAGACTTTGTTTTTTACGGTAGGGCGGCGGTGGGGGTGGGGGGAGAGACACAGAAAAAGGGAAGAAAGAAGTAGAAAGGTTTGAGACAAGACATCATCTTATAGTGAAACTTTCTCTACTTTGTGTCAAGAGAGGTGGCGATGATCTACACAGTATAAGGTGTTTCAGAGCAAGCTCCGGAAGAGAAGGTGGAATCTGTTTACACAAATAGACAACAAGGAGAGCCAAAATGTCTCGGCAGCGTAATGGGAAAACATAAATCACTGCTTCCAGATCTCTGGAAAATGGCTGTTTGCCAGATAATATTATACAGATACAAAACTGTTCAGTTTGTTTGGCTTCGCAGTGTAAAATGTGAAAACCATATACATTTATACAGTCTAGATGGATGTGTAAAAAACCTTTTTAGTGACTAAATGAACATCGGCACTCTTTTTAATCGGTCACTTTTAAAAATCATGACATCCAGGTGGAAATAGTGAGAAAATGGATAAAATTGGGGGCAGAAAGAGAATGAAGAGAAAAGAGAGGAACGATAGAGAAAGAAGGAGAGAGAATGAAGGAGAAAGATGAGAAAAGAACGAATGGAGAGATGAATGATAGAAAGAGAGATATAGAGGAGAGTAAAGCGAAGTGATGGGGGGGGGTGAGAGAAATCGTAGATGATCCCAGAGAATGCAGCAGGTTACCAGCCGGAATAGGACACCTCCGTCACGAGAAGGCGGCTGCATGAAGCAAATTGAAGCCAGCACAACGCAATGCGCAAGTACTAACCGCACCCGACGTCGCTAAACTGGCGTTTTCAGAGTTTTCAATGTTCGCTGACGTAAACTGTGCTTTTGAAGTCGGGGATGTATAGGGAAGATTACCGTGTCATATATTTGAATTTGAATATATTTAACATAAAAACGTAATGAAAATCAGAAAACGGTTGAAACAATGAACACAAAAGAAGAACACTGAAAAGCCATCCACATGATCAGTCAGTAACAGTCTTATTAACATGAAGGCTACATAACACTATCTGACCGATATGATTTTTTGGGGCAGATTGTGTTAAAATGTGTGGAGGTTTTTTTGGGAGTTTTGTTTAAGCAGTTTGACTGCAGCGAAGTTTCGACGTACGGTTTCCGGTCAGTAAACAAATCGCAGATACATGAAGCTCCACAAATAGACATATATATGGACAGCTGTATACGTATCAGTATAGGTTTCTATGTAGACATTATTTGTATAGGACTATGATTGAACAAAACCAACACAAGGCTCGAAACCTATGCACTTCTCTTTGCAAATCTATTGTTGTTTATTATCTTATTTTTATACTCCTATATTAGGCACACAGATTTAAGGGAATAGTATTCAAATCAATACAAAGTAAAATATGGAGACCGAAACTAAAGGCTAACAATAATTTTATACTTTGCAACCGATTTCAATTACATATAGGTCATAATCATCTGCAGGCATTTGAAAATTATTTAACAAAAACAACTGTATATACATTTGAAATTAGTGACAATCCAATCCAATCCCAGAGAGCTTTCCGCCTGGTTGTCAGAAAAGCATTCAGAAAATGCACTATATAGCCTGCCCTCACTCAGCTGCAATAGCAAATGTCCAAATGTTACTGGCAGATTAACAAGAACTACATGGCTATTATTTAAAACAAATAAAAATTACTTAAAAACACGAAGAAAGTAATAATGGAGTATAATAAAATCCGGTTGCAAGGTAATTAAATATTTGCACGCAAGCTGTTCAAACCATTGGTAAATAAATCTTTATAATAACATGCAAACTTTCCTGGAAATATTTCTCCCGCTGTCATTTTCCCTCTTGAGAGCTTCCTAATTGGTAATAAACATTAGGCATAATTTGAAAAAATTCAAACATAAAGATAATAATCATAGCCTATAAAAAAGCATAATCGCAAAGAATTTACGCTGGGTATTTTCCAGTTTATATATTTTTTGAAGTTGTCAAGTTTTTCGCTTTGACAGATTACAAATCACGAGCTTATTCTTCCCAAATGTAGACTAAATGGAAAGGCTAACGAAGAATCAGGAAACGGTTCAGTCACCTTCGGGCGTAATTACCGCCTACTCATTAGCCAGCTCAACCGTTCAAATTGTACGAATCGATAATTGGGTCGATTCAGGCGCCTTTATTGGTAAAGAGGGAGAGATAGGGGGTTAGGAAGGTGAACTTTACTTGCACTCTTTTTTGTCACGAAAAAATAAGGTTTTCGAAAAATGTATCAACTAATAACTACGAAGATTTTAAAATGTCATAACACAGTCACACCTCCTCCTTCATGTAGCATCGTGTATATTTTTTGTCCTGTCCTATTTTCATGTCACTTGTCTCGTTGGGGTCTTCCTTGGATCCCTCATTCCAACGACAATAATTTCAAACTGCTACATGTAACAAAAGCGCAGAAGTCATCTAGCTTTTATTTGCCTAAAAGTATAGTTATGGTTCACCGGAAAATGTTATAATATTTATTGTATGGTCGGTGGATTCTTGCCGAAGATGTGGAATATAACAAAATGAAAATGAAAAACATATTTCCGGACTATTTTTTAGTCTCATATTGTATAAAGACATACACGCAGCAGGGATGCGATGATGAATTTAATGAAATTACGAGCTGGTTATATGCATCATTTCATATCGCTGTGTTATTACGTATATTTTTAAAAACTATTACCAAATTGCGAAAAACGCTTACCCTGCCCCAAGTTGACTATTGTATAATATCTATTTTAACCATTCGGTTGAACATACTAAAACAAGTATGAAGAAAATAAAGTGACAATGATTTTTTTCATTCGTTTCTTTTGCAGAATGTGACCCGATTGAATCTGGCGAATCTTCGCCGGTCCACCTTTTATATCGCCAAAGTGCAAACCCTCTCCATGGTGGACGGACAAGAAGGCGAGAGCATTCCGGCTGTACTATACTTCACCACATTGGGCTTTAAAAATCCCACCTCGTATAGGGCGGCCAATTCACCAGGTGAGAGTATACCGCAGACTAGTCCCTTTCCTGTTTCCATGCATGACGAAACTGTTTAGACTATAGAATTTGTGTACACTTCGAACACTGTTCGCTTCGGACCACCGTGTATAGATATTATCTGAGCTTTTTTCACCAGTCACTAGAACCGGTGCGGTTTTAAAGTGAGTTGTTCAGGGGCAGGGAAATCGACTCAAAAAGCTTTACCACGAATGCCAATGCAGATGTGGGCCTAAGGAGGGTTGTACTGTAAGACCATTGGTACGAACAACGAGAAGGTTTTGACTAAAACTACTGCCCCCATGCAGTCGCCTTCTCGTAGCGCGGTTTTCCGACTCTGGCAGGCTAAGTGCTGCGTTCCTGGAACCTCTCATTTCTCTATTCTCTTTCTTTATTCTCCCTCCTCTCCTCACTCTTTTCTCCCCCCTCTCTCTCTTTCTCTCTCTCTCTCTCTCACTCTCTCTATCTATCTCTTTCTTTCTCTCTCTTTTTTTTCTCTCTCTATCTCTCCTTTCTGTCTCTTATCTAACGTCTCTCTTTTATTTCTTTTTCTATCTTTACTCATCTCTTTTTTGTCTATTTTTCTTACTCTCTCTTTCTTATCTCCTCTCCCTCCTCCGGGTGGACGGGGCGCCGACGCGTCCCCTCGACTGAATATTACAACATCAATGGTACTTTTTATAGACTTTCCTTTTTGTATGACTTTTAAGTGTAGCTGCATGGCTTTACATAAAAATGCTGGCAATTAAAATCATCACACGAACATGTTTACGTGCACAGTTGTCAATGACTAAATTTGTAACTCTAACTACAAATATATCTTACAATACGAAAATATTTAAAACTAATAGTAGTCATACATATTTTTAGAACAATGACATAGGTCTACCGCTATTGATTGAAGACGAATTGGTAGGCCTACTGGTCAAAATTCTAGCGGCCTAGTTCATACTCCGGATATTAAACAATTCGTTCATCAAAGTGTCGGTTCCTTTGACCAGTGTACCTGTAGGTCAATTGAACAAGTTGGTCTAAGCACCAAGTTCTCTTTTCACGTGGTGTCCCTCATAACAAAATAGAGGTCAAAAAGGCAAAATGAACTTCATAACCCGCAGTATTCTGGGTAGAAACCTTTATAGCTAAATCACTCGTGGAGTAAAAAAACACTTTAATTGGAAGAGGCAATTGAAGCAAACAAATTTTGATAGTAAGCCTAGCCCTAGATATTTTTTCTAAAAAACCCACAAGAAAGTTGAAATTTAGTAAGCAGAAAATGACAGGCATTAAATAAGATTCTTCTTCCAAAACAGAGTATTAGTGACTCATACTTTAACACTATTTGCAACCTATAGGTCGTACGTATGATATGAGCTTGAGCAGAGAACTACATTATCTAAAATAACTAGTTTTTAGTAAAGTAAAGCTCGAACTGATTCAGCATGAATATTGTAATTTAGCTGGCGCTGATTGGTTCAATTGCTTCTCCAATCAGACAGGGAGATTTGAGTGTAGATTCCCCAGCTCAATTTTCAGAGTGGAGGAATCAAAACTTTCCTATATACTTATAGTCTAAGAGTCTAATTATTGTTATTTTTACTGTATTTAATTTAAAAAAAAATAATATTGCCAGTTACGCATATTATCATCGATAATTAAGCATGTTGTCGAAAGCATAGTGTAGGCTACTTAGGCCTACATAATACATAGAGGTTCGTCTCCAAGGTGGTTGCTAGGTTTTTATCCGGCAATATTTTGAAAAAGTTGAAATTATAAATAATTTATTTCTACAAGTAAAATATTAATTGTATTTATATATACATAATTATTACACATAGTTTTGTATATTAAACTGCTAAAAAGTTTGAATATTATCACGGAATTATTTATTATTCTATAAAATTTTGTTTTTTTAACACGTATAGAGAAAGCGTGGCGCCATACTATTTGGATGCGTTTTTCCGTGTTATTCATTTGTGTGATGGGAAAAGGTAAAATATGTGCAGTGCCTTTGGTTGCCATTTCCATCTATTTCATCTCTTCTTTCATTTATTTTCTCTTTAAATCAATCGCTCTCATTCCATCTAACTTCTGTTTTTTATCTATATGTCAGTGGAAGGTGACCCTTCCTCCCAACGCCCTCACTTCTGGTTGCTTAGGGTGTCACGCACAGACTTCAATATAGGTAGACAGAACACTGCTAATCTGTTACACGTAAGGAAAGCGTTATGAAGGAATTCCAGT
>JAUYWV010135468.1:0-10879 GCA_032274565.1 Nematoplana nigrocapitula
AATAAATTTACTCGTTCGCTTCGCTCACTCGGAAATTAAATTGTCCTCGTATCATAAAGTTCCACTTTACCAATTTCTTGTAAATAGTCATTACAAATAATGAAAATGAAATATGATTTGAAGTAGAAAATTATATTTTTTATTAATTTGTAGAGTACATTTTTGGGTATTATCTGTTTATTCGTATATTTTTTATCGGTAATTGATTGCTAACAGAAGGCTGCTCAATTTTATTGATTTTCTCATTACTTCACATGACACGCGGGCAGAATATCTGCATTTCATCATGGATCAGATTGGGATCAATATAATTGAGAATGTCCCTCTCGCCAAACGCCCACCTGTTGGTCTTTGGTGTCCAGTTCAGAGGTCACTCGCTCCATCGCGTCAGCAGACAAGCTGCCATGGGCAAGGAGTTTGTACGAGGGGTCCTCTGGGGTCATGTTGAAATCGCCACATAGAATCAGAGGACAGTCTTGGCTGGCCATCATGGCCAAGTGGCGCAGACAGGAGACCACCTAAGCGTTCACATGGAAGGGCACCGGGCAACCGGGTGAACTGAGGCAACTGGGAAGAGGGCAGCTCAGATACGCGCGGAGACTCACCCGGCCAACTCGTACCATCCTCACTCGCAATCACACTCATCTATTATCCCTCACTCGCTGATTCACTATCTCACTCACTCACCTATTAACTCACTCACTCACCTATTCACTCAGTCACTGATTCACTCACCTATTCCCTCAGTCATTAACTCACCTATTCATTCAGTCACTCACTCACCTATTCCTCAGTCATTCACTCACCTGTTCACTCACTAACTCACTCACCTATTCACTCAGTCAGTCACTCACCTATTCACTCACTGATACTTCTCACTTACTCACCTATTCACTCACTCACCTATTCACTTAATCACTCACTCACATATTCACTCAGTCACTGACACACCTATTCACACAGTCACTCACTCACCTATTCACTCAGTCACTCACTCACATATCCACTCACTGATACTTCTCCCGCACTCACCTATTCACTCAGTCACTCACTCACCTATTCACGCACTCACATATTCACTCACTGATTCACTATCTCACTCACTCCCTCACCCATTCACTCACTGATTCACTTCACACTCACGGACCTATTCACTCACTGATTCACTTCTCACTCACTGACCTATTTTGTACTCACATATTCACTCACTCACCTATTCACTCAGTCACTTACTCACTGATTCACTGTCTCATTCACTCACCTATTTACTCAGTCACTTATTTACTCAGTCACTTACTCACCTATTCACTCAGTCACTTAGTCACCTATTCACTCACTGATTCACTATCTCATTCACTCACCTATTCACGTACTCACCTATTCACTCACTGATTCACTATCTCATTCACTCACTCACTTATTTACTCAGTGATTCGCTACCTCACTCACTCACTTATTCACTCCACTAATTGCTCCCCCTCCCTAAATCTTAATCTCGGTCCCCATCTCTCTATCCCTCAATCTCACCTTTTCTAATCCCTCCCCCCTCCCTCAATATCCCTCTCTCTCTCTCCTTTTCTTGTTCTCCCTTCACTCTCACCATTTTCCCTCCACTCCCTTCCCTCTCTCTCCTTTTCTCGCTCTTCCTTCACTCTCACCTTTTGCCCTCACCTTCCCCTCCTTCAATCTCGCTCTCTCTCTCTACTTTTCCCGCTCTCCCTTCGCTCTCTCTTTTCCCTCTCCCTCTCTTCTTTTCTCGCTCTCCCTTCACTCTCACCTTTTGCTCTCCCCTCCCCCTCCCGCAATCCCCCCTCTCTCTCTACCTTTCTCGGTCTCACATTTACCCCTTCCCTCAAACTCCCCCTCACACCCTCTCTCAGCTTTCCCCTCATCTCCCTCTCTCCTCTCTCTGTCTCCCTTCTTCACCTCACTCTGAAGTACAATTGACCAGGTAATCCTACTACCACCAACCACCTCTAGTCAACAAGATGCATAACTTAAGCACTACTCACCTGAATACACTTGGCGGCGTTCTTCTTGAAGTGAGTCCAGGGCATGTGTACGACACCCACAGCGATTCGACTGGCAGTCGCCTTGCATTTGAGACTGGCAAACAGACAGCTGTAGCTACTGAACACCAACTCCTCCACACCGCCGATCTGCTCCTCAGTCATGCCGCATGTCTGCAAGGAGAAATGTGTTCAACACGAGAGAGGAAGCCACGCTCGATGCGATGGTGATAGGATGCAAGGAAGAAGTATCCGAATGATAGGTCATCTTTTACCTCGGCACATGGTGATGAGATCTGTCCAAAAACTAGGCTACCCATTTCACCGCATTGCCAGAGGTGTCCAAAAGCTAGGCTACCATATCACCGCATTACCAGAAGTGTCCAAAAACTAGGCTACCCATTTCACTGCATTGCCAGAAGTGTCCAAAAGCTAGGCTACCATATCACCGCATTACCAGAAGTGTCCAAAAGCTAGGCTACCATATCACCGCATTACCAGAAGTGTCCAAAAACTAGGCTACCCATTTCACTGCATTTCCGGAAGTGTCCGAAAGCTAGGCTACCCATCTCCTCACCTGACTCAGTTGCTCTTTGACAATGTCATTGATGAGGAAACTTTCCATCTGCTCCAATTCGAATTTGTCCCTTTTGAAGAGCAGAGCGACATTGAGTGCGGGCTGCAGGCAGTTGGCGGATGAGATGACACTGTGGTAGCCGCCACCAGCACCCCGAGCATCCCCCATCGGGGTCAGGAATTGCTCGTCGAAGAGGTGCGCCGGCACCTCCTGCATCGCGATCAGATCGGGTGAAAGGTGCAGCAGTTCCCTCTGGATGTAGTCGTTGCGACAGCGGGACTGCTTGAAAAAGTCGGGCACATAGCCGTACATTGGCACATCACCCTTGTCAATGAAGGCATCGTTGAGGATATTGTAGGATAGCAGAGAGAATCTTCAGAGAGCGAGAGAGGAAGACCTTTGGGAAAACCTTTTTATATACAATGATTATAAATTTCAACATTTCAAATTTTATATTTCTAACTAAATAATTGTTTAGAAATGTCACTCACCCTGGACCACTGGCAGGCTTTTTCACCAACAATGATTGGAAAGATGGGCTCCATTCTTCCACAGATACATAGGAATCTTGGCTGCACATTATCTGCTGAACAAAACATCATTATGTACTTTGTCATACGGAAATAGCACATAATATTAATAATAAGAATAATAACATTTATGCATTTCTATACCACATCAAGAGTTCAAAAGAACTGTCAGATGCGCTTAACAAACAAAAACGAAAACAGAATAAGCATGAAGCAAAATTAAAAAGGAAAGTTTTTAACTTTGATTTAAAGGAAATAATGTCACTCGTGGAGCAAAGAGTTGGAGCCAGAGCGTTCCAGAGAGGGAGGGGGACGGAGTTAAAGAAAGCTCTGTCTCCAAAGTGGCAAGACCTAGCTACTGACACCCTTAAGAAGGGTACAGCACATTGGCGGGTGAATCTTCCGGAAACGTTCACACTCAGAAGGGATGATATGTACACCGGTGCTGAGCCATGGATTGCCCTATGAGCCAATAGGAGTAGCTTGAAGACGATCCGTTTGGGAATGGGCAGCCAGAGGAGGATTCTGAGCACCGGGGTCATTGGAGAGCGCCATGGGGTAGGACAAAGCAGACGCGCCGCTGCATTTTGGAGGCGTTGGAGCCGAGCAATGTCTCGCTCCGGAAGTCCAAAATACAAAGCATTGATGGAGTCGAGGTACGATGTCACGAAAGCGTGGACCAGGGTTGCGAGGCAGTCGTGAGGGACATACTTTGACAGCTTTTGTAGCTGCCGAAGCCAGAAGAATCCTAACACACAAGTCACGGAGAGATGTTTCTGGAGCCTCATGTTCTCTTGAAAAATGACTCCAAGATTGGAGGCAGATTCAACTGGACTCAGCTGCAAGCCTTCCATCTCAAGCGATATATGGGGAAATGAGTACCCCGTTTTGGCCAAGCAAAGCACCTTTGTTTTCGAAGGGTTGATCTTCAGCTTGGAAGCGACCATCCATTGCTAAATGGCAACCAAACACCACTGAAGAGTAGACATAGCGGCAGTAAAGTTAGCAGAAGATGGATCAAATGAAATCCAGATTTGGGTGTCGTCAGCATAGAGGTGATATTCAGTAGTAGAATGTTTGGCGATTATGGCATCACGGGGAGTAGTAGTATACATAGTGAAGAGGAGGGGACCCAGGACACTTCCTTAGGAAACCCCAGACTCGAGATTGTACCTCTGAGACATTTAACCAGCTGCATTAACATAAAAAGTACAGTTATGCAGGTAATCTGTCATCCACTGTAAGGCTAGACTGCCAATGCCAAACCAATGAGTCAGTGTATACACTAGGAGATCATGATCAATTGTGTCAAAAGCAGCAGAAAGATCAAGTAGCACAAGTACTACAGCATGACCATTGTCCATATCCACATAGCACATAGATTCTAAATTCTTGAGAAAATATGAAAACCTGTTTTACATAATCTTGCTTTTCTCTGATAATGAAATTTTTGCTAGGAAAAATATTAACAATTCATTATTTTTCTAAAAAGGTAGAGCAAATGAAGAAATTTCTGTCAATGTTGCTCTATATAAATTATATTATATTACTTTATTATCTATTTCTCTTAATATCACATATCTATTTTTTTAGTAGGTGAGCTAGCTAACTAAAGAAAATAACTCCAAATATAATTATTAGAACTTTTGAAACGCTTTTTCTAATTTGAGCAAAAGATCCTATATTTCCAGAATAAGAAAATATATATAACAAATTATAATTTATATTTTCAAGATTTTAAAAGTATCAGATCACTACTATTTTTGCAAGATCTTTTTTAAATTTAAAAATAAGGGTTTGTTTGCTTTTTGCATAAATCATTTTTTCTTTTAATAACAAGTCGGGTAACATGAGGATTACATAATGCCTATTTTTGTTTAATTTTTCAATGCAATTCTGACAAAGTATACAGTGTTTTAAAACAAAAGAATTACAAAATTAGTTATCTATTGAATGCAAAGTGAGCTAGATATAACATATGATATAGGTAAATAACATTATTGCCATGTAATTGAAATGCTGAAGCTACAATTTATTATTTAACTTATGTCTAGTTGATGAAATGATTGCAGAGTGCCAGTTCACCTTGGTAATAAGATAGAAGATGTCTACATAAATGGACAAATTTAAGCCCAACGACTTTATATCCATTTTTCGTTTCGTCCTTACAGACTCATCAGCATTGAAATCATCTGCCCTCACCAGTAAATCTCACAAAATCAACTGCAAAATTCACCAGAAAGGATGTCCATTATATAGACTTACACAAAAGACTCATCTGCATTTGTTTATCCTGGCTAAGCCATGTGGCATCATAATAAGATAGAAGTTGTCTACATGTAGATTTGATTTTGTGAGATTTACTAGGGAGGGCAGACGATTTCCATGCTTATGAGTCTGGAAGGACAAAACATGTCCATGGATATAAAGTCATTAGGCTTAAATTTGTCCATTGATGTAGACACCTATCTTATGTCTAGTTGTGACTAATATTATATATATATCTCGTTATATAACCATATATTTTTTATGGTATCTGTATAAAAAAGAAATAATTTTTAATATATAAAAATTGTAGCCAAGAATATCTATATTATAAAGTATAAACATAGATAATAAATAAATTATATTATTTGAAATTTACAAATTACAAATAAATATTAAGGTAATATTAAACAATAAAATAATATAAAAGATATTAAAAACTTAATAATATTTATATAATGATAAAATCTAAAAGATTTACAAAAACTTATAAAAATAGTTACTATTAAATTTATGGTATTAACTATAATTTTCATTAGATTATTTTATATTTAATAATTCTAAATAATATTTTTTTTTTATGTAAATATAAAAAATTCCCCTTCAGTTTATATAAATCTTTATACTTTTTTAACTACTGGCATTTAAATAAATGTATTTTATTTACATGTTATTATAATATAAAATAATAATTTTATCTAAAATATGTGACTTTGTTGTATATATTTTTATAATTGTAACATATTTAGTCATGTATATTATATATAATCATAAATCATACCATATATATATTTATTATTTATTCTATAATACTTTGTTATTATTGTATATTTTTAATTTTTGATACTTTTTAATATACTTCTTTTTTTGTATATTTTTACTTTTTTTATATATAAACCCTTAGAATAAAGTACTATTTCGGAAAATATATTATCTAAAAATATATATAAAGCTGTGTGTGTGAATTTTATAGCATGAATTGGACAAAAATATATCAATTAATGAATTAATAATCAAAAAGTCTAATGGTATAGTTGAAATCAATAAATTTTAAGATTTTATATCAAGGATTCCAAATTTTCACAACATAGCTGGGAATGTGTCAGGGACTGGAATGAATTTATTCCAGAATTCAGAAGAGTTCGTATGCAAAAGGAATCCCAAAATTCACAAACTTTTAAAGACCAACTAGGAGTATTTTCAAAGACCATAACTGTAATTAATGAAGGATAAAATAAAATCACTAACTTATTTAAAACAAGGCATTGTCAGATATGAGTTTGTCCATCTCCTTCACAGCTGCCTATTTTTCTAGTGACTTTTTCAGCAAAACATTTGACTCAGCAATGAGTGAAAGTATGCCTTTGTTTTCAGCTTCTTCAGCTTTCTTGTTGGCTCACTCCTGCAGTGCCTGTGCATCAGTCATACTCATTATGTCCTCTGAAAATAATTTTTTGCACAGCATGAATTGGAAAAAATATATAAATATTAAATTATTAACCAAACAAAGGCAGGCTGATTTATAGTTAAAATCTATAAATTTCAAGATTTCACAGCAAGGATTCCACAATTTCACAGCATGCCATTGCTGGGAATATGTCCATGACTGAAATAAATTTATTCAAGAAGGGCTCAGGTCAGTGTGGATTGTGGTACTTTTTAAAGCCCATTTATTAGTTTTATTTAATCTCTCTAATACAGAATCAATACCACATAAAAATGGCATTTTGTCAAATTGCACATTGTAGGAACCGCATTGATTACATTTCACGTCTACCTAGTTTATACTTAACAAGAGCAAGTCTTCCAAAACAACTGACTTTGTACCTTCTCTTTCAAATAAAGTTGTACGCAAAAAGATGTTCAGCATACACAGTAAAGGATGAAAATACAGTATATATATAGCCTAGATTTTATGGGCACAAAGAAAGCAAAAGATTAGCGTAATGTTATAAGTTGAATATTTTAGATCCACAAAAGATTATTAATCATTTGAAAGCAGCGCTTAAAATAGCAAACTCAAGGACAATTTTAAATACGCTTAAAAAGCACAGTTATCAAAATATTTCCAACTATGTTTAGGAAAAGAAACCAATTATAAATTATTTTTAAACTAACGAGTTGTGTAGTATATTAACAAGCAGATCGCGGTTCACAAATAATCTTTTAAATGGCTGCTGATTATGTATAGTCAGGGGCGTCGATCACGGGGGGGGGACGCGTCCCCCCAATATTCTGGTTGGGGGGGACGCTCATACAAATGGTCCCCCCACACCAATAATCATTGAATACATAATGATTTTGTCATTGCAGTTTTTTGCGAGACAGGGTCTGGCAATACGCGGCCACAAAATGGAATACGGCAATTTTTACGAGCTACTTCGCACTCGAAGTCTCGAAGTACTGATGTTTGCTGTCTTAAAATTTGACTGTGCAAGACAACCAACTTCACGTCGCCAGACTGCCCATTATGAGTCGCTGAAGCTTCTCAGCGACATCGTCCTGTGATCAATAATCAAGACCGTCAAAACGGCATCAATCTAGTTTGGCCTGATCTTGGATGGTATTCAACTGAACAGGGGTTGGGTAAGAGGCAAACTGTGAACGATACGTTGATGAGGAGCTCGACGTCCACAAAGTTTTCGTTGGCCTGTACGATCTGTGACTTCCTTTGCATTTGTTGTGAAGGATGCCCTACTGCGCCTGGAACTTCCCGCTTCGCGCAGCTCCGTGCCCAGACCTATAATGGTGCTGCTGTTATGTCTGGCGCACGAAATGGGTAGGCTATCATCAAGAAAGAGAAACCACTTGCTTTACACCAACAGTACACTGCAGTGCACATTGCGCGAATTTGGTAGCTCATGCAGCCATGGAATCGTCACCACTGGTTCGTGACGCCCTGCAGTGGGTCCAGTGCGTTGGGTCGCTATACAATCGTTTTAGAAAGTTGAAGAAAATCAAGGACTACTAGAATATTCTAGTAGTCCTTGAAGAAAATGTTATCAGCGTCGCATTAAAGCCACTTTGCTCCACGAAGTGGTTATGCAGGAGTTTTGCTATACAGCTCCTTTTGACGCAGTACCCAATAGTGCTGAATAGCTTCGACCGCATGAAGGATGAGTCTGGAATGGAGACTGCGGCCAAGTGCAGTAGCCTGTTGGATCGCCTACAGAAAGGGACAAAAGTGTTGGGGCTGAAAATTGCCGTGGTTGTACTATTGCCCCTTAAAAACACCAATCAGTGCCTACAAGCCATAGGATGTGAAAGTAACAGGTGTGATGGAAGCTGTGGAGAAAGTAAAACTCCAATTTCAGTCGCTGCGCAATGAATTGCAGTTTGGCTACATTTTTCCAAAATGTCAAGCCTTGGACGGTAGCCAGTTGTCCTGCCTTGCCTAATATACCACCAGGCACGCAGCTTCAGTAGAGAAGCACTTCCAGCAGGAGTAGTATTCTATGCTGGACACTGCGATGCAGCAGCTTGGAAATCGCTATGACAAGGGTAGCTCTGGTCTGGCTAGGTACATCGCCCTGGAAAGGGTGCTTCTGACTGGGGAAATCGATGCAGCGGTGGTTGACCATTACCCTGAGTTGCCAGAGGAGAGTCTACGGATGCAGCTGGTCATGTTCCGCAGCCAATACCAGTATTTAACCGCAGTTGGTGCCATTGTCGTCGTGTGCCGCACTGCTCGTCATCGGAGGGTTCTCCGAGCATACGCTCTCGACTCCATAGGCTCTGTCCCAATGCAGATCGGGGCCGGGCCCGCGCCAAAGTTTTTCACCTGACGTTCGGTAACGTTTGGTAACTTTTGAATGTTTGCTGTTTTGTTTAATTTTTGTGTTTCTTGTGCATAAACATTGTTTGTACCATGACTCATAGCAGTTTTCGTTCAGTTTTTCAGCATCATGTTTCAGCTTGCTACATTATATTACTTGTTTATTACAGTATGTTATTTTGTAAATTATGTATTCCAAATTTATAATTTATAAGTCTTTAAAACATACTGATCGTGCAATTGATCAACGTATCTTCTTAAAAGATGGTCGATATTTACCCTTGTCGGGAGTAATGGCGAAAGGCGAAAATGCTTCACCAGTTCCGTCCCTTCCCCCAATTGTTTAAAAAAAATTGACGCCCTTGTGTATAGTGATCCTTGTTTAAGTGACAAATTCAATCAAACCAAAGTGACCTTGTTCTCCTGGATGACTTTGCTCTATGGGTATTGTGACAATGAAAAAAATACGTATTAGCAGATAGCAACCATAAATATCGCCATGGTCTGTCTTCACTCAGATGCAACACATGTCTGAATAATACTTGTTTACTCAAAGCCATGACCAAAAATCAAATCCAAAGATACATCAACGTACGCCAACTGCTATTAAACAATTTCCAATAAAAATGACTGCCCCTTTAATCAGATACAATTACAAATGGCGTGAGCGGCGTTTTACAAAGCTTATTGAAAGTTTTGGTTGCAATTTATGTTATTTTTTGGTATAATTTATGGTCGAATCTGCTTCTTCACGACTTTCAGAGAAAGCGATATGCAAAGATTGCGACGAAGATGGAGAGAAGGATAACGTGTGGGTCTGCGCAAGGTGGAAGGGAATGGGAAGTGGGAGTGGAAGATTTGGTTGACGAGGAGGCGGCGTTAAAGTATATCTCACAGTACCGCGGAAGACTCGAAGGAAAGCCAATAAGAAAGTGGATTGACGACATCAAAGAATGGACGGGATGGACGGTGGAGAAGTTCAGGAGACAAGCGCAAAACCGATGGAAATGAAAAACCATTATCTCCATCCTCCGAAAAAGAGAAGGAACATCTGACTGACTGACAGAATGAATATATTATATAACACGATAAAGCTAAATATATAAAAAAATCAAAAACATTTATTCAATTCAATTAAAAAATATAAAACATGCTATTCGAGAAGCACAGATTGTAGTATAATAGTAAATACCCCACTTTGTGCTGTGCATAAACCCCCTCAGACTCTTTAAGAGAAAACAGGACTTGTTCCGAAAAGTCGCAGTAAAAGACAAAATAAAGCATCTCAGCTGCGATTAAGTAATATTTATTCGCTTATCTAATTGCTCTCAATAGAATGTTATTTTTAATATTAGGACGGCAAAGATCAGTTATACTACGATATACATTTTAGCTGGAGTATAAATTATACATTTTCAACCTTGTATTAATAAAGGTCGCACATATATAGAACATTTTAAAATATAACGATTGATTTGGTCAGAACTATTACGGCCTAGATTTTTTTGTCCCACATTGTCTCTTCCATTGAGTCCGTGATTAAATCTGCCTTCTGAGGATCATGGCCTAGTCCTTCCTTTTGCAAATTTTTCATCACGTTTTCCAAACAATTTCTATATAATCGGTAAAAATACTGCGTCTTTCAAGAAGGGATATTCTCTTCTATGCGCTTGGCAGTGGGCCTGTATCATTCAAATAAATTCGCTAACAGACTTTGCCCGAT
>JAUYWV010135479.1:0-19449 GCA_032274565.1 Nematoplana nigrocapitula
GATTGCGCGACTCAGGAGCGGGCACTGTAGGGTGTTAGCAACGTACCGAGCCCGTATAGACCCGGATTTGAATCCGATTTGTCCACACTGTGGAGAGGATGAGCAGACCTCAGGCATCATTGTCAAGAACTACAAGAAGGAGAGGTAGAGCGACTCCCCATTCCAGCAGGAAAGATGTGCTCATCGTATCAGACGGAGATGGTAGCAATCAAGTTTGCACTAGAATGGCTCAAGCGCAAAAACGGATGGAAAAAACCCAGAATTACCCCGGATAGCAGCAAGTCCAGCTTGGACAGATTCAAGACAAAAAACAGAGAATGCGTGTGCTACAACCTTACACAAATTTTTATGAAAGATTTAGATGAAGTCAACACTGATCATCCCTTTTCTCCACACAGAATAAACAACGTGGACGAGACTGCAGTCACGAATGTATAAACACGTCCGTCGAAAGTGTTTGCCATAAAAGTCAGGCTTAGTTAGGGACATTGACTTCGGCTGAAAGAGGAACACTTTCCACAGCTGTTTTAGCCATTTCAGCTAGTGGCACATATATTACCCCATTCATAATTTTTCACCGTGTGAGGATGAATGAGCATCTGCAGAATGGAGCGCCCCAGATTCAGCTTTTTTCTGCCATCCATCCGGATGGATGCAACAAGAAATCTTCACGACATGGTTTCAGCATTTCATGAAATATGCAAAGCCAACGGCTGATGACCGCATTTTGCTCATTATGGATGGTCATAACACGCATACTAAAAATCTTGACCTCATCGACTTAGCAATGGCGAATCGCGTAACGATTGTCATTCTCCCTCCGCATTGTACCCACAAACTTCAATCGCTTGACGTCTTATTCATGAAACTTCCCAACATTGTTCTGTATAACTGGTCGTATTGCCCCCCATTTAAAAAAAAATGTGGAGGTCATTTGAAACACTTTTTTATATTATTTAAATATAATACTAAAGACTGATTTCTATTGTGCTCTGTTACAGCCTTCACAAATATACATGTCGAATATTTTTTATAGTCATATCGTAAATAACATAGATGTAAATAGCCTTGGTTTCTCTCTCTCAAAAGATAAACAAATTCATATCTATGGTACTTAATATTAAAAAAATCTAAGCATGACTCTTAACATGGCCGTTATGCCCCCCTTCCCCTATTTATTTACCATCGGTAGTACTAATCATATTAGATTAACTGTATTGAATCATTGGTTTATTAGTAAACCAATAAACGCAGACCTTAATAAATAGAATGATCCAATCCACAGGAGTTGACCGATGCATATAAATAATTTTTAAACATAAATTTTGAAATATCAAAGATAGTCACACAATTGGGCATCGATTTGTTTTAAATACGACTAATACTTTAATAAATACAAAAAGTTTAATAATAATTTTACAACAAACGGAATATATTCTCAATAACACTTAATCTGTTATCACATTTTATGATTACAGTGGCAGTAAGGCGATCTTCGCACCATCTCGCATCTCGTACGTAAAAGTAAGTGATCGTCAACCTTCATGATAACATAATAACTCAGAAGAGTACGAAGTGACAGATCTTCTCATCTCTATTCTTCCACCTTGATAGACAGTAAGTGATCGACAGTATTGTTGATAACAGTAATTTACAAAAGTCTGAGGCGTTAATTTCTTCGCAAGGTTTGACTCATAACAAGTTATTATGGGACTTTCTGAACCTGTTATCTTAAGTAACATAGTAAAATATTAAATTTTATATAGGCTTTAACCATGTACATATATTGGAGTCAGTCTGATGAGGACTTGTGGAAACAAAGTTTTGTATGTGAAGTTTGAAAGTGTTTGACGCTTCCATAGATCTTTTGTCTGATCATAGTATTCCTAATATTATTCGATAGACCACATCTCAGCTGCTTGTTATTTGTTTTCACCTTATTTCTTGCAGATTCCAAGCTTTTCAACCAATAGGTCAAGACATTCCAGATGTTATTCAGTACAAGCATCTTTTTGCTTTTCCTTGCCGATTCTGGCCTTAATATCATTTTGCAGGAATTACTGTTTGTTTTCATTGATACTAGGTATTTAAACTCTGCAATTTACCCAAACTATTTTATTGAGCTTAATGCTTACATACTTACATGCATGATCTTAGCCTTTTTGGCATGCAATTTCATACCAGTTTGTTTGCCTGCTGTATCTACTCGATGCAAAACACTTCATGTTTGTGATGTTAAAAGATATCACAGCTGTATCATATGGATCTCTTAAATGTGTGATGTTTCTTCCTCCAGTTTCGATGCCCATACCTTCTATTTTACCTGCTTTGTAGGTGAAAAAATGTAGCCTTATCTGACACTCTTTTCATGTTTTATAACCACTATTTTACCATTCCATCATATATGTGCTTTTTATCATTTGCCATATTAAGCATATAGGACTGATCATCTATTTCTATCAGGGTGTTACTACATTACTACATTACTATTAATTACTCAGTTTTGTGACTGAAACTTGTTTGTTTTGACTTTTTATTTGCATAATTTTTTCAGCATTTTCTTCAATGATCTTAGCACATTCTTACTCTAACAATTCTTTTTTGTTCCATCTTATCTTTCTTTTGATTTTCACCCTTAGCTTTATTGTTT
This sequence comes from Nematoplana nigrocapitula, assembly GCA_032274565.1. Lineage (NCBI taxonomy): Eukaryota > Metazoa > Platyhelminthes > Proseriata > Nematoplanidae > Nematoplana > Nematoplana nigrocapitula. Next base: position 2,651 of record JAUYWV010135479.1, read on the forward strand.
AATTGTATACATATTTTGGTACTGAAACATTCAAGAAACATATATCTGATAAAATCAATATTTCTGCATGATACTAAAGAAGTCCGATCATAGTCATATATTATATTTAAGTTCCCCTAGTCCTCAGTCTGATTCAAGTGAAAGTTTCCTTAATTTCAGTGTTTCACAATACTGCTAAAAATAAAAATGGCCGGATATAGCAGCAAGTTATTTAAATAAACAATTGTTGACAAAGTCATTTAATCCGATAATAAATTCCTATGAGTTTAACATTTTCCAGCTACTACTAATTCACACTCTTTTGTAAACTATCACTGCATGTATACCGAGGATGAGTTCAAAGGAAGAGAACGCGGAGTTAACTCTTCTTAGGACGGTGTTACGCTATCATGACTATTGTAGATCACTTACTGACTACGGGTGCGGGGAAATTCCTGCGATCTTCATCATACTACTTACATTGTACAATCTCTGTCCATCACTCAACAAACTCATTTTGTTGCGAAAATTAGACAACGGCGTTTATACTGTAAATACAGGTTCAATGTTATAGATGAATTAGTGACAAACAAATACTTTAAATACATCAAATTGTAATTTCAACATCTTTGGTGTCAAAGTACTAAAATATTTCAATGCATTCTGGACGTATACAAAGAGTTATTGAAAAGACTTCGGGTGTATCACGAAGCATCAGACTGAAACATGTGTTTGGTTATGCAAACAACCCTGTTGACCCGTTGTACATTCAATAATAATTATTTTATCTCAATAGCAGTTACAGTATAATGGACGATGTAAGGATTGTTACAGATTTAATGAAATAATTGCATTTCAAAGCTAGTTAAAAGTATTACTTTATTAAAAATAAATCCGCTCTCAAACAGCATGAAACTGTTATCATTTATGCGGTTGAACTGTTTTAATCGTGAACAGTAACAATCATTATTTTTTGTCAAAGCTTTACTTTTGAAGCATGCAATAACGAAATCATGAAGAGATAAGATTACTTGTTTGGTTCGCTTTCTTGGTTACAATATAGGAAAGTTTTATCAGTTCATACCAAACATACTTGATTGTATGAAACAAATTGCTCTATTATAATCTTTAACTAGGTTGAAATGTACAGTATTACCCCAACCGAGGAGCGTGCGGTGACACGTCTTTATGAATACCTAACTGTCTGTACTGCTGCAGTTGACGGCAAGTGATTAGTTATGTGTCGACTGGATGACGGCCGACTATAATTATTGACAGGTCGACTCGGTCCCGTATTGCGTGTCATATTGAGATGGAAGAGTCCGGCTGGTCGAAAGTAGGAAGACGGCTGATTCGAAGGGCCAGTCCAGCGCTGTTGATTGGTCGAGCTAGCAGCTGTCACCTGATGTGGATTGTTTATCCTCTGAATAGTTCCACCTCCGGTTCGCGGGGGAGTTGGTCTCATGATTGCAATGATCTGATGTCGCGCCGGGCTAGACTCGCGCGAACGAGATGATGACGGATTAAGTGGTCGACTGCGCTCTACACTGGGGAGTATGTTCTGGGTGAGCGGGATCGCCAGATTGACCTTTGGCATTAGTCGGATTGGCTGTTGTGACGTGTTATCCGCTTCAATAATAAAAATAGGACAAATTGAAAGTTATTTTTAGAAAACTACGTACGCATATCTAATAGGACAAAAAATAATGTAGTGCCGACTGATTAAGATGACCTGGAAAATGTTATAGCTATCGTAATGGTTTGGAAGTTGAATATCTAAACCACCCAACCACATCGTCGGTGAACTTTAGTGATTATGGGAATATTCTGGATGAGCCAGATAACAATTCTTACTTTAGAACAATTCTACGATTGTTTGGTGGTGGTGGTGTTGTTAGAGCTTTCTGGAGAACCATGTTATTGACAAATAAATGCGTATAAGATTATTTTGGTTAAAAATCTTGTTTTTACTTCTGTCATTGATTTCAGACAGATTCATCCATAATGTCTACACCCAAAAGGTTTGTACCACTACTATAGTAGACAGTTACGCGATACGACCTACAGTTTACACTTTGCTGAATTCCAACACCAGGTTCTAACAATACAAATGATTCCAAACCATCCCGACAGATGCATTGTGAGATAAGTGTTGGAATTTGTCTCGTAATTGCAATCATTTTTTCGCCGATATGGTAGACTTCTCGCTCTTCTTTACGGCCGAATTTGTAAACAGTTTTAAGCAGTACGCGAAGGATTTATTTGAGTCAGTGGGATACCCTGATCAAGGACCCCGTGCCTGGGTAGTCGGACGAACGCGAAGAAACTTTCTACTATCAATGGTTGCCATATTGCCTTCCATTATCCCCCATATGACCTGAAACTATGTCTTCAAGCTGAACGTTGTGTGCCTATTACTGATGTTTTTTCTAAAAGGTCACTCTTTGAAAGATAGAACACAAGAGTAAGTTGAATAAGAACAGCAGTACGATTAATGAGTCTTGCAAAATCAAAATACCACAAATGGATATCTTGAAAATGGGTAACTTTTCAACATATTTTATGTCATTATGAGTACCATTTACTGTTCATTTATTATTATTTTATATTGGATATAATATTTCGAGCAACTGTTTGGATATGGTGCTTTCTATCACATCGCTATGTAAAATTCTAACATTTGCTTGGGGAAAGTCATATTTTATATACCTACCACTTATTGTGTATAACCACATGTTGAATAAGATTATTGTTTACTGGGATTCTTTCTGGCTTCTCATACTTTTATTGCTTAAATCTAATCAGTACTGCCTATTGTATTAAGAAGCTGCGTCAAATGCATATAAAGAGTAAGAGAGATAATTTGAATCTGGAGTCATGCTCCAATTATAATGTTGCCCAAATGCATTGTACCTTACTTTTATTTGTAAATAAATCATACATTTTGAACTGAGCTATATAATGAGTGCTTGCTAAAACTAAAATGTTTTTTACCACAGAGGTTATCCCTATATTCATAAACATATAATAATTAAATACAGGGGATTATTTTCACTTGAATTTGGTAAGAGCGGTTAAATCATTTCACTTCTAGCATGGGGTCAGTGGCCGAATGGTTAACGTGTTTGCACGATAATCATAAAATCGGGGGTTCGATGACTCTGCACGGCTGACGAGACATAATAAGGTCGAAACCAGTCCTGTGTGTGTTGTTGTCTCTCCATGAGTTGGAACTGAATGATAACATTTCAAATTATAGATTCTTAAGTATTGACTGATGTCAGTAACTTCCACTATCACCGTATATTGATAAACTACAGTATGTTCAATTGAAGCTCGTATACTGAATAATCCCCCCTGAATCAACTAAAAAACTGGACAACTGGCGACGAAATGATTTAAAGTCTCTTAAGCATCTCTATATAGAAATAAGTTTATAAACTTATGTATTTAATTTGACTATTTAAGTACTGATGTTGACCAGCCTAGCCTACATATGATAAAGAATATGCTGTATTCTCTAATATGAATGTATACATAAAAAATGTTTTAAATATCTTTCGCTGTCTGTATCTTCACAGCACACGATTAATACACGGAAAACAGGCAGTCGAATATAAAATCTAATGAGTAATATCATGTCGTCACACAAAACAACACAGCAAGTTTCTCTACTCAGGTGAAACGTGTATTTATGCAAAATATATGACTACTCTAAAACAAATTTCATAAACCAAACACTGACCTCTTGCAGATTTTAGTGTACATCGCGGAAGTTCAGTCTTTTCTCGCAGGATGACTTGACGGGTCTGCTGGATAGAAGAAGAATCCCAAGCACCTTTTTGTGCTGACTGTTTTCTCCTCAATAGAAGTACTTTCCTTCCAGAAGACCCCTCCGGTGGTGGAGTCAGAGCTTTCTGGAAAACCAGGTTATTGACAAATAAATGAGTATAAGATTATTTTGGTTAAAAATCTTGTTTTAACTTCTGTCATATCTTGTATCTCTTTAATACATTGCGAATATAAAATAAATATAATAAAACTGATAATGTATTACTGTAGAATAAGTACATAACATTAATCATTTACTTAGACTTTAATTATTTAATCCATTTTAATTAACAGACTCAATCTCTTAACACAACTATGTCTGCGATTGGAGATTTAACAGTCAATACTATATTTTTTCATTTTCAGCCATAATCTTTACACTACAGTAAGTAAGCGTAACACTTTTAAATTGCAATGTTTTATATTTTTAAACTAATAAGCAATTACTACCAGCGCAATCTTATCTTGCGAATCCCGTAGTCCGTCCGACATGGTGCAGTTTAAAGCATTAACGGGAACGAATTGAGGCTGTAGCGCAAAATACTAAGAAGTCTGTATGTCGGATACATTAGATGAATCTTCGAATATGATGCAGACTTTACGGATCTATGATTTCAGAAACCAATTTAAGGAAAATTGAAGTCATCCAGAACACAGCAGCAAGAGTGTTACAGGTTGTGTTAAAGCAACCCATATCGAATCTTTTCTCCTCGAAGGAGTCCTATATCTTTTAAATGTTGTTCCCAAGTGGTCAAAATAAAACTGAATGACTGAATGAATGAATGAATGGCACCAATAAGGAATCAGTTCAATATAGCAGCGGCAAAAAGATTGGAACGTATGTAGAGAATGCCGGAAGGGGATCTCCTGAGAAATCACTTTGACAAAAGCATTCCCACTAGGAGGCTGAAAAGAACCGAAACATGCAGGGAAAAAGCAAACAGAACTACCAAGTGCATAAACACGAACATCGACAGTTATAAAAGAGAGAATATTGTTTTACACCATCCCTACCCACCGTAGATCAAGACTAACAGAATTTACAACAACAAGGTTTTTTTCCAAATCTGTGTAAGGAAACATCCCGTAAAAGATCAAACGATGAACAAAATGAAACCAGAAGAAAAGAAGCAACGATAACTACGTTAAAAGTAATGTGGTGAGATGACTCAGTGAAATACTACATTAGTGCAGGAACTGTAAATATATACCTTGCGAGGGATGACAAACCAAGGCTCAAAACTCAAGCCTCAGCTGGGATTTTGGCATCTTCCTTCAATTCAGAGCTAGTTGCGATTAATCGGGGCATTGAAACCATTCTAGATCCAGACACGGGATTAACGAACCGTGAAGATATGAGAATCCTTCTCATCTGTATATACCGACTCGCAATCTGCAATCAGATTCCTATAGCATGAGGAACACTAAGCCAGCTATCGAAGCTTCACGAGGACATATGGGCTAATCTTATAAGATTGACGAGAAGTTCGAAAAGATTACTTTTCAGTTTGTTGGGGTACACTGTGAAATTGATAGAAACAATAGGCGGCCAAGGACGCAAGTGAAGCGGTGGAAAACTGTATCCCCAAAGATGCATATATGGAGTACCCAGCCATTAAGGTCACTATAAGAGAGAGGTGAACAACCAATGGTTAAATAACAGGACAAGAACACACGTATACAGGATCCTACAACGCCGCAGAAAGTTGCATGACAACGACTGGACCAGGAAAGATAGCAGTTTGCTCTCGCAGCTGATATGTTGGAAGAGGAAATGGGTAGGCAAGTTCAAGAAGGACATCGGTCTCGCTACAACAGACAGTTTCAGAAGGTGTAAATCTAAAGCAGAATCCATCACACACCTCAGAACGCCAAGATTGGACAGTCAGATACATGCGCAGGAAGCACAAAATAAGAAGGATATAGAAGACCTGTGATGACAACCCTCGGTCTACAGTAGAATTATTATTATTATTGTACGCCACGCCGGATGGCCCTATATAGATGCGGGAAAATAAAAAACATGGAACGCCACGGATAACCACGCATCCAGTTCACTCTCGGTCTTCCGACATCCCCAGGGCGTTAATCGCAGCTTCAAATCTATCTATTCCGGGAAGTTGTCTTTAAATCGCTTTCTGTCTGCCTCTCCATCTCACTCCTTGTAGCCTACCATCAAGATTGTCTTGGAAATTCCTTCCGAACGTGAGACGTGTCCGTAGGGCTACTACTTTAGTTTACGCCTTTTCACTACTGCTAGAAGATCTTCGTCGGGCCCTATGGTTAAAACTAAAACTAATCATGTACTCAACGACAACTAAAAAATGAGAAGTTTTGAGTCTCGATTAAGATAAAATCAAGCTAAATAAAATGGAATAAACAGTCTAAATTAGCTTATAATTACTAAAGATGTTCAATATTTTGATGATCCTTCATTAAATAGACATTTTACAACCCTTATCCACCGATTGGATTTTTACGTACCGGAAGTGGGGTGAGTACGCACCCCAATGAAAAATAAACGTTTTTATGTATAATTTACCCTAAAATGGTATCAAACATAATAATTTGTGATACGTTTTTTCTAGTTGAGTATTGTAAAACAAACATTATCCACATAAATTTGTTGACAGAATAAATTCATTCTCTCTAAAAAAACAGACGAAAGAAATGGTAGTCGAGCTGGCAGCCTATGTCTGCAGCCTGTGCAGTGACTATAAAGCGTAATCTATCCGTACCTTACCATAATCTAATATTACAGTATATTCCAAAATATAGTATATCCATTTCTGCGATTTCTATATTTTGTATTTTTATGTACACGACTACCGGAAGTGGGCACATCAGACAAATTTTTTTTTTTAAACCAAATCATGCATTTGCCTAAATATATCCACTATTTGTTTTATGTGAATTATTTGTTTAAATATATACTGTAGACTATTGGTAATGAACGTTTTTAATAAAACGCATAATATTAAGTAATTAAATGTTACAGATCAACCTCGCCCCATTTCCTGTAGATAAGGGTTAAAAAATCTTTATAATTATGTTTTGTATTATAGTTATAAAATCCAAATTGAAAAAAGACTGCATAGCTTAAAATCGTAAGTATTAGTTATGTAATTAAAAGAACTTTTTCAATTTTTCATTGATTTCTATTTGTTTTGATCGAGATCACATATTAAAAAGCAGCAGTACGAAAATAAGGATGAATTTATATTACCCATTCACCATACCTTTCTCTGCGAATCATCTTTTAGTGTTGAATTTGACTTTGATTGGCCGTCTTCCAGCTTAGTCTCGCCGTCCATCTCGCCCCAGGATCTGGCAGTATCCAACTGCCCGCTATTATTTTCACGGTCTTCACGAGAAACCGATGATCTTTTGACAGCTTCCACAACGCGCCATTCAAGACCTTGTTCACTGAAGTACCGGCGTGCCTTCTCGACGAGTAGGTAGTAGCAGGCGTAAGCCACACTTGGAGTTCTGCCGAGGAGAAATCGAACCACATCATTGTGATCGAAGCCCAGTTGTGTGGTCATGAACCGCGTGATCTCCGGCCTTACATAGATTTTGTCGTAACCAGCTGGCAAGAAGCTATCTGGTCGGTGGCCTCCACATAGCCAGGGATGTCTCAGGGCGGATTGTAGAGAGATTCGAAGATCAGGGTCCGGTTCCAACAAACGATGGAGCAGATCTAAACATCCTGAAATAGTATAGTACGGGCGTCTAAAGTTTATTAAGTGAATAAACATAATATTGATTACGAAGCTCATTCAACAATATATTTCATTTGGTACTATTTCTCAAACAAAGTATGTATACATATTTGTAAAACATAACTTTAAATTGTACGATAGTTTCAAATTCCAATTTGAATTCAGTATTATTAATATATTGATACATTTAAATCTATAAAAAACTGAGTAATACAATATTGATTAGAAGATGACAAAATTATTTCGGAAATTATATACATTAAATAGAGTGTCAGTAGACACGTATAGTAATTGGTTCATAGCGAATTGTTTCTTCAAAGAATGATGACCGCTGGAGGTGTTATGGAGGAGAGATGACTACCAATCTACAGTTCAATATGACATCGACTGATTGGCTTCAGTAAGCTGAAAAACTCACTAATAAATTATCAAAGACAGACAAGAGGCCGCAATAAAGATTAGCACGTAACAATAACATATTACTAACATGCAGAGCTGGCCGATATGGATGACCGAGCTTTGAACAGTGATGATTCGGCAGTAGAAGAAAGTGCCAGTCCTGAAGAAGATTCTGTTTATAACAAAAAGAAGTTAGTGTTGCTTGGTTTAGATCAGGGGTCAGCAAACTGCAGCACGCAGGCCAGATCCGGCCCGCGAAATGATTTTAGAAAAATATAAAACAAAGAATAATTGCCGATACAGTATTGTTCAACTGACAAAACGCCATATAAAATCATCTACTGCGTGTAAAAGGCAATAAAACACTATTGTGAATTATATACCCTATGCGTTTACCGATAGACGCATAGCCAGCATATGAACTGTTAGCCAAGGCTGTCAACTCCATCCTGACCGGGAGCCTCAACCACTCCAGGAAGAGGCCGAAGCACCATACGGCGAGCTCCTCTACTTCTGCGAAGTCCGACATTGTCAGGCTGTGCAATGACAGACAGCACTACTCGGCGCATTAATTTTCTTAAATATTCAATAAAAATCAAATAAAACTGTTTCAAATTTGATCTTTTGTTGTTGTTCTGTTCGTCTGTCCGCGGCCGTCGGCCGGGTCGTGATGTGGCCCGCGCGGTCATGAAGTTTGCCGACCCCTGGTTTAGATGATGCCGGAAAAACAATCCTGTTATACAAGTTTAAATATTATGAAGTGGTGACTACAATTCCCACATTTGGATTTCTTCCGGAAACATTTAAATACAAATACAACAGTGTGTAGGATATGGGTAGTACTGTTAAGATAATAATAATACTGTAATAACCGTTTATTATTAACAAACTGGAAATCAGAAATGCATGAATACATGAATACAGAACATATTTAATATAGAACAGCGTACAGGCTGTGGGTATGAAACTTTTCAAGCGTCTAATAGTTTTACAAAAAGGCATAATTACTTTGTTTCTATGATGACTATGAACAGGCATGATTAGGGAAAGGCAGTGCTGAGGTGACAGTGCTTTTTAAAAAAGTGCAATGCTATGTGAATGTCGTCTCAAATCGAGATCACCTAAACAGTTAAATTCACAGTCAAAACCACAAATGATCCTATGAACATGTTTTTGAAATTTTAACAGATGGTACTTTTCGTTATCGTTAAGACCAATGAACAAAGGATTACAATATTCAAAAAGGCTACGAGTAAGTGGTTTATACACAGATATAAGTTCAGCTTTAGTACAGAAACCTTTTAGAGTGCGGAGGACATATAGAGTTTTACTAGCACGTTCTATTGTAATATCAATGTGATCATTCCATTTCAGACTAGCATTCAGATGTCCACCAAAATCTTTGAACTTTGTGACGATTCTTAAATTGTTAATAACAGTAGGTATGAAAAACGTCGTCGTGGGAAAGATATGCACACACACACTTGGAGATGTTCATAGGAAATTTGTTCGAGTCGGACCAAGACAATATATGCTCGTGCGAGGCAGTGAGTGGACGTAAGGTATCAACTGAAGATTTGCAAGGTATTACTAAGGAACAATCGTCGGCGTATTTGATAATACAGTAGTATTGATTTAAGGAAGAAGAGGAGTTAGAGTAGACACGAAGACGCAAAAGTATAAAGGATCAAGAGAGCTTCCCTGGGGAACTCCTGAGGGAACATTGGCAATATCACTGCAAATAGCCCATATGCATACTCTTTGATGACTACTTTGAAGGGTCTACTTTGGGAATACTATTTAAAAAATGAACAGATTCTAAATTTCGTTGGGAATAGCAATGATCGTGATTGCTTAGAAGAAGCCTCCGAAGTACTGCACAAAGTGCTAGTGGATCTTAACCTTCCAGGCAATCTTGTTCTTCTCATCTTTTCTAACACACAGGATCTACCCATATCTGTTGAGGAGGTCACGAAGAAACTACGACTACTGCACAACCTTCGTTCGCGAACGTGGCATGCATATATCCAGCAAAGCTGTGTTACCGATGGCACAGGATTGAACGAAGTACTTGATTGACCCTCAAATGAGCTCACTAAATGTGAAAGCAAACAATCCATACTGCCTGCTGGTTTTTCATTGTGATTGTTGTGTGTAGCACATTTCTGATTTTTAAATCAACTGTATACCTTCTTGTTCAACACGCATCTGTGTAGTGTGTGCCATGATATCAGAATCTGTGATAGCGGATTTAGAATTTTGAAATCAACTATATATGTATATATCCTCTTCCCACACCTGTGTAGTGTGTGCCATTATATCAGAATGCGTGCAAAAAGATAACTAAATATTCACTTATAAAAAAGCAGCTCTCATCACCTACAGTTAATTCTTTTCTATTTTTTTGCCTGTCTGTGATCTTTGAATTTGAATGTTAACCTCACAAAAAGTTTTAGTTTTAAAACTTATTTAAAACTTCTGATAGTTTTAATAATAATATTTAAAATAATTCAAAATCCAATGCTGTACATTAATTTTTATGTACTGTAATTGCAAAAGTCGATTTGTTATTTTTTCTTTGTGTATTATAGGAGTAGTAGTTACATATTTATAATTATTCTCCTACTCATAAAACATAATTTACCTTTGCTTAGATTCACTGGTATTGTATTGATATCCTTATTGAGCATCTTGTTACAAAGCTCCTTGATACTAAACGGCTGTACGGAGAAGGGTAACGTCCCGACCAACATTGCGTACATATTGACTCCTCTGAAAAATTGCATAAAATATTCAATAATAGCTGGAAAAGCGCCTTTATTTAGCAAGGAAAAAAAATATCTAAAATGCTGGTTTGGAAAAGGCTGAAATTAAGATTGACATATCTGAATGGTTTTGATCCCAGGCTGATAAATTATGAAATACGACGCAGTTCGTCTCATTTCAATATTTAATAGTTTGATTTCATGTCGATGTCGAATTGTGTTGTTTGCTATATATGGATGTATTTGCAAAGTAATGGAAAAATTAATCAAATTGAGGAGCCTCCTATTTCAAATCAATGACCGATAAACAAATTGTGCAAGTGCTATCTTTTAGACAATATTTTCATCTTTCAGTGTGTATAAAATTGTGTGAATATATTGAACAAGCGCTGCGCACACTTTAGCTGTACCAAGAGAATTGTAAGAAAAATGTAGTGTTCAATGCAAAGCTGCTACTGTAAATCGTCTCTGAATAATTGTTTTTAATAATAAAACAATTACACAACTACTATCGTTTAGACTATACTCTCCTATATTTCTTTAGATATTAAACGGTGGAAAATATTCGATACTTGTTTTGCAAGTGCGCAATTTCTTGTTTCTTTTTATGCGTATTTTGATAGAAAGGTATACTGGTGTGCATACAGTATGCCTCTGTTTTTCACTCCATACACTGTAATGTCGTTTCTTGGGTTTTCACCGAATACAGTATGATCCTAGCCCAGATTTTTAAATTTAGGCTGAGATGAGTAAGAAATGCCAAGCATAATCTTATATACTGTATGTACTGTATAAGTCAACCTGTGTATCGTCTGTCTGTCTGTCTGTTTGGGGTTGCCGCCCAGACCGTTGGTCCCGCAGTCCCGAAATTTTGCATGAGTGACCCCCTCAACCCTGCGGGTAACATAGGGGGGGTGAGGCCGACCTCCGAGGTCGGGGTCAAGGTCAAAGGGTCAAGAGGCTAAAATATAGCGTTAAATCTATTGACAGTGCGATAGCTAACAAGCCAGCCAATCGGAGGCCGTGCAGGCCATTGAGACATCGATTTCACTCCGCTCTTCGCCTGCGTCGCTTGCGGCCATAGATATATAATTTGTTGATATTATTAGAACTAGATTGGAAACAGACGCCAGTTAACAATAGAACTGGTGGCACACATTTTTCCTTGACTGATTATGCTCGCCTCACTCACTGAGTGTTATTGACTAATCAGAAAAGGGCTTGGAAGTTAGTAGAGTTTAGCAGCGAGTAATAAAAATTAGGTAAAGTCGTTATCGGAAAAAAAAATATTTAGGTTATGCTGCTATAAGTTATATATTATTATAGCTCTCATCCAGGCGCACATTTTAATATAATTTTTTATTTATATCTGTATTATATTTCATGTAGTTTTGCCTCTTTGAAAGTACGTGAATTTGCATTGAAAGCAATTGAAACCAACGGTTCTTGCCCGCCAAAATAGGTTCCAAAACTAGTGCCAAAATGTTTGTTCTTGCCAATCTAGTTCTAATAATTTAATCAAATTATATATCTATGGCTACGACTGTCTAAAATGTGACGACAGCCAACTCTCACCACCGCGCTCCGCACTGTCAATAGCACAGTAATTTCCTCCCGGGCAACGCCGGGTATACCATCTGGTATGATATACTGTATATTGATATTAAACGTCTTCCATTAGCAATATAAGTTCAATATAAAAATCATAATTGATGGGACATCCTGTACATCTATATGTGTATATTTTTTTTCTATATACGTATACTATAACGCTGCACGATGATCTGTGTTCCTCCTTTTTCAGACTTTGGTTTGTTACTCGATTGTGTTGAACTATTTATGTAGATGTTTCTGTAATGTCAGTGTGTCAGGACAAAAGTGTCTTCAAATAGCATGATTGTCTTTCAAATGATTCTATGTACTGACCGGGCGATTTGGGGACTGGGATAACATGCGACACCGGCACATATTAAGTCTCGCTAAGTCAAGAATAAAGTCACAAAAAATGTAACTGTACATAAATAATTTTTTGTCTGGTGTTTTTACTCGACTGTCCACTTTTATTTGAATTAAACATTTATTAAGCACTAGCAGTGGGTATCCGCGTTGCTAGGTACATGCCTAACCATAACCCTGCCCTAGTCCGGTCCCCCATTGTTGGACGTGCCCTGCAACTTTTGTGGAAGGGTTCCTTCTGCCCGAAACGGCCATTTCACACCGTCTTTAGCCTCGTTGACCTCGACCATGACGTCGGAGGTCGACTTCGCCCCCCCCCTATGTTACCCGCAGGGTTGAGGGTTCACCCATGCAAAGTTTTGGGTCGCTAGCACCAACGGTCCCGCCGCCCGATAGGAAATGAAAGCTTCTTTTCTGATAATACGCGTGCCCTATACGGGTGAAAAACAATCATGCTACTGTGTTGTCTTGATGCTGAGTCCCCCGCATGCTTCTTGGCCGATCTTCGCCCTTGTAGGCTTTCAGGAACAAACTGTGTCCAGTGTGGATGCGATGTAATTCCACTCTTTCCCGCGTGGATAACTTGCGTTCCATTTCTTAGTTTCTTGGCCAGGTGTCGGGATGGCGCTCTTTGACGTCATGATACTCGCTACCATCGCTTAACATAACAACAAACAAAGAAACTTAACAAAAAATATAATCAATACATACTACAGCTGCCAGATTCCATTTCGACATTCTGTAATATACTGATATAGCATTGTAGCAATCGGCTACTACAGAATTCAAACTCCCAGTTCTGTATTATCCATTATTAGTAAAAGTATTTTTAAAATTTTGACTGCAACTACTACTATAAGGATCATTTCACACAGTCTTTAGCTTCTTTGACCTTGACCCCGACCTCGGAGGTCGCTCCCCCCTATGTTACCCGCAGGGTTGATGGTGTCACTCATGCAAAATTTCGGGTCCGTGGGAACAACGGTCTGGGCGGCAACCCTAAACATACAGACATACAGATTGACAAATTTATATATATAAGAGTATTATTTTTTCCAAAATAGTTTAATTTCAAAGCTTACATGCTCCACACGTCTGCTTTGTTTCCGTACGGCTTTTTCGATAGAACTTCTGGGGCTGCATAGGCTGGTGATCCACATTGGGTTTTTACTAATTGAGAAATTAAATCACCTGTTGCTGATTTGTAAGCTTGAACTTGGGTACTCAGGCCGAAGTCTAGATAAATCAATATATAAAATAAGAAAATACATAGAAAGTGTGACACGTAAAAACGCATTTTACTATATTTCTGTATACGGATTTCTACACTGTAAGTAGATTATTTATTGTACTGAAAATTCCTGTAATTAGAGTAAAATTCTACCATCTGACAAAACTATTATCCTGCTGATTACAAGCAAGTGTACATTACATCCTGTCGACATGCAAGATCAGTCTATTGTACTTTGGCTAGATTAACCTGGCGGCACATTCAAATTTCAGATTTGTTTTCAGGTTCTGCAAAGAATTGTCAATAAAATCAATCAATGAATTTGGATAACTATGTTGTTGTAGAAGCAGAACATTGAAAAAAGTTTATTGCTAGTAAGTCGAAGAAATTTATTAGTAGAAATCAATGTAGGTGGTGGCAGAAATGTTTGGTAGACTTCAAATCAGGGCGCATGGTTTATCATGTAAAGACAAAAGTCAGTGGTTTGATTTTGTCGAATTTACTGTCCGTTTGGGGAAGTCATGAATTTAGGCGAATAGGATACACAAAGCACAGAGCTTGTTGATGAATGTTGTTGTTGTTACGCGTCAGGCCTCTACTTCTTGTTCAAAGACTGCCACACACCCCTATGATCTACTTGAGTATTCTAAAGGAAACAGTAGACACACTCACAAAAGTAGAAGACATTTTTTTTTTAATTTAACGGAATAAACAACCTTCTTATGAAGAATCTCTATAAGATGAACTGCTCCCAATATCTCGCGTTGGCTATTAACATTCCTTGAGAAACTATATCAGAGAGTCTCTTACAATGACGGTACCTCGCATTGGCTATCATCACATGCTGGTGTCCCGCATGGCACGAAAACACCCCCTGTTGCATTCCTGATCATGATCAATAGTCTAATGACAAATATCAAATATGTTGATGACAGCTCTGTCATTGAGAGTTTTACTCTCTGCTATGCAGGAAATCGCGGATGAAATATTGCAATGTTTGATACCAACACTATGAAAATGAATACCATTAAGGCAAAGGAAGAATCCTCACTGAAAATGAGCGTGGATGTAGTAGAAGAACCAACTCATTCCGCAAACCTTCTTGGCTTCACCATCAAAGAAAATAAATGAATGGGCTGCCGCATTGCCTTGCTGGTTAAAAAATATTCCAATGGCTCTACTTCTTACGCAATTGAATAGATGACGGCAGTATACAACTCGAGGATCCGTTACATCCTCGAATACATCTCTCACATGCAGAGAGCAGAATACAGTATGTTAGAATACATCCAGAAACGCGCTGCTCTTATTATCTGAGTTTCGCCGCACGATTTGCCATCACTGAAATTCCGTCGTGACAACTCTACCATACGGTTCTTTCTGAACATTGTCGAGGTCAACAATATTAGTTTTTGGCTAAACTCAATCTCCAATCTGCTACACATTTTCACTTAGACACAGACGGGCAGTTGACTTTCCAGCGAGTGCAGAACAGGCAGATTTCAGTCCAGTCTCCTTAATTTTGTGGTTACTGAATGGAGCCCCGGGGAAGGTGGTGCAAGTAAGTTCCTGTTTTGCTTAATTTTGAGTGTGGAACAGTAAATAGTAAACCTTTGACAGAGAGATGCAGAATGAGACTACCCTTCTATAACTGAATTAATCCTATTTTTCGTCTGAGATTGACAATTATCTCATTTATTTAAATCTTATAAATGATCATTTTCATCATTGTTAACAGGAAAATAAATCGATACTAATACAGTATATAATTTCAACACTTACCTATAACTTTAATGGAACCCTCGTTAGTTAATAGAATATTTTCAACTTTAAGGTCCCTATAAAGAAATACATATAATAATTATTACGTACACTTTGTACATAAATAATTGTATATTTTTGTTCATATATTTGCTTGATTGTATGTTTTAGCATGTTGATGTTAACTTTTACCAAGTCATTTCAGGTGTAAATGCTTTTTGGTTAAATAAGAGAAATAATGAAACGAATAATATTTAATGCAACGGGCCACTGGTAATATTTATATAGCGACAAGTAACTGTTATTTGGCGGATAAGGTGAAGCTGGGTTTTTGAAGTTGTGGCTTTGACCATTCATTCAATGGGAAATTGTTATTTTATCACAGAGATAAATAAATTATGGACTGCTGACAGTTAGAAAAGGAGTGGGGCTACAAAGAATAGCTTTACGTACATTCCTTCCCGTCCTCTTGTGCATGCATTTTAGTAGAGTCTTCGCCATTTTCTTTCTTATTAATACAGTATAATAATGATTAGGTAAAGCGTTGACACTAGTAATAATAATAATAATAAATAAATTTATCCACAGTCATCTGCATAAATGCATTCGAAGTGGGTACAAAACGAGAAAAAGTGTTCACAGTTTAATTACAAGCTGGAAAATAAATAGGTTTTAAGTCACACTTATATATATATGCACTATATAGTCATAGATTCGTCTGACATCACCAGGCAGGGCGTTCCAAATGGTCGGAGCTGCGAGGGAGAACGCACCCTTAGCTGCCGCTACACGGAGAATCGGCTGATGCAAGTGAACCGCGGATTGGAAGCGGAGATACGAATTGTCACGTTGGTAGACGCAGCTGGCACAAGAAGACCTTTCAAATAGTCCGGATTATCACCGTAAACACACTTGTGCACCAGACAACAGATTTTAAAACGAATACGACTGGTTACAGGTAACTAGTGTAGCTCCTTCCGGACTTCCGAAACCGAAGCAAATCTGGGAAGACACTTGATAAACCGTGCACAACCATTCTGTACCTTCTGGAGACGAGCAATAGATGAGTTCGAGCAGTCATAAAAAATTGAATTACAATAGTCAAAAGCAGAAAAAACAAAAGCACTAATGATGAGTTTTGCGGTATTTTCATCT
>JAUYWV010135480.1:0-10879 GCA_032274565.1 Nematoplana nigrocapitula
ATATGTAAGTATGCATCATCGCCCTGCTGGAGTACTATATTTTGTGATGACCATATAGACTTCAATGTTTTATAGAAATATTAAAAAATATAAAACATAACAGAAATATTTTGTTATGAATATGAGATTTCTAAAAATACTGATTTATACAATGGTAAGAAATATAATTTGGTAATACTTCATTTTGTTAATAATAATAATAATAATATTATTTATTTATTTCTATAGCGCATCAAGAGTTCAAAAGAACTGTCAGATGCGCTCAACAAACACTAGAAACGAAAATAGAAAAAAAACAAGATGCAATTTTTTATTGGGTGGAGGATAGCACGTTTAATGCTTATTGCTTTCCAGAAATAGGAAAGTGGGTTTGTTTAACTCTACTTCACACACACACACACACACACACTCCACTCTCTCCGAAGGGGAGAGGAAGTGGTGAAGTAGAGTTGAACAAGCCTTTACTACTGACTTTGTTCGAATCTGTTCGCCCATGGTCTACTATATGTTACGTCTGACTAAGCCAGGATTCTTTTATTGGATGCACATTTACGAACACAATTTCATACGAAAGGGTCAAAGCTCCTTTTGAAATGCTAATATTAAAACTCAGAATCGACGCTTTGCTTTTCAGATTATTTAATGTTGACAAATGCCTAATGTAAAGTTTCTGTTAAAAACGATGACCCTGTTTTTTGGTCCTCGTTTATTAGTTTCATTTCGTCCTCCGCCATTGAGAACCTTCTTTTTCTTCTTCTAGGTTAGGGTGCGATCCTCCTCTGAGTATTTGCATTCAACTGATGTTTGTCCACTCCACTCTTTGATGTTGTCCAGCCATTGCTTCCGCGGAGCTCCTCTCGTCCTGGTCCCTTCTAGTGCACTCTCAATTACCATCAGCACCAATTCTCCTGCACTACCCCTTGACTCATCTGTCCGGTGTTCGCTCCAAAGTACTCTGAGCATCCTTCTCCAACACCGCATCTCGAACGATCTTATCCTGTTAGCATAACCTTTTTGATGACATAACATAACATAACTTTATTTAGGCACTTGGGCAAGAGTCACAGGGTGTGCATATTTGAACAAAAGAAAAACATTTCTAATAAACGAACCAAGAGTCATGGTGTCAATGGGAGAATAAAATTCTATTATATTTGACACTTGACTAATAAGTAATAAAAGGGAATCAGAATGATAAAGCATAAAAAGAAAAATGAAAACAGTTGCAATTTTACATAGACAATGATTTTACTACTTAGTAGAGCGATGATAGACAAAAATATTAAGAAATTAGTTTTATTAATTATTTATTAATTAATAATTAATTTATTTATTTGTTTGTTTGTTTAAAAAATAATTTGTTTATTGATTTATATGAGGTAAACAAAAAGGGGCGAAAATTCCAGCTCTCCGTTCCATATAGAAATACAGGCCATATGAGGGGCTACATGAGACGCACCATTAATTGTCGGCTGAGATTCTTTGATTTCCAGATGTTGTATAGTTTTGTAGGTTTCTTTTGGGGTATAGCGGTTCTTCTCCTAATCTCTCTTGAGCAGTCTCCATTGGCTGTCTTTATCGAGCCGAGAAACTTGAAATCTTCCACCTGCTCAATCAATTCATTCTCTAGTAGTATTCTCGCTTTCTTGCCACTCTTTCCTGAATTTGTAAGACAACCAGCATACCTCTTGTAACATGATTTAGTCGAAAGCCAGCTTGCTCATCTGGTAAATCTCTCTCCGAATATGGCTTGATCATGTTGTGGATAATGGTTAGCAGAATCTGTCTTGCATGATATTGAAGACTGGTCGTCCTGTATTTTCTGCAGTCATTCAGGTCTCCGCTCTTTAGAATGAAAGTAACACCCCTCTAGCCCAATCTTTTGGTCACCTTTTTGTTTTCCAGACTATGTTGCAAAGTTTGAGTAGGATCTTAACACCGTTTTTGTGCGCTGCCTTCAGCAGCTCTGCTGGGGATTTCATCCACTACAGGTGACTTCCCGTTCTTGAGTGATGATAATGGGTGTTTCACTCCATCTAGCGTAATATGTGGCTCAGCTTCGTTGTCCTCTACCTCAATTTTTATGTGTCTTCTTCATGACCTGGCCTTCTGTACAGTTCCTCTGTATATCTTTTCACTCAATCCACTACTTTATTATTTTCTATTAGTATTGTGCCACCATTATCCCTTATGTTGCCATGCTGAATGCATCGTTCCCTTGTTAAGACTTTATTTTCCTATATACACCACTGATAAAGTCTTTTTTGCTCATTTCCTCTGCATTCATGCACTGTTCTCCAAATCATTTCTCGTTTTTTCTCACCTGACATTGGACTTCTCTTTCCAGCGTTTTGTACTGCATCTGTATTTCGTCTGATTTGTGTCTCTGGTCATTGCGAAAGATGGTGAAGGTTAGGTGGTTACAAAAGGTCAGCAACGAGAGGGTCCTAAAGACCGCAGTTTAAAAAAAGAACTTCCAAACAAGGAAATTGCAGTTCTGTGGTCACATTCTGCGACATGAGTCGAGAGAGAAGGACGTGGAAGAATCGAAGGTATGAGAGATAGAGGAAGACCAAGAATAGAGTGGATATTGGACATCAAGGAATAGATGAGATGGACGTCGGAGAAGGTGACGACACAAGCGCAAGATCAAAGGAAGTGGAAATCAATTATCTCCAACCTCCGCAAGAAGAAGGAACTGCTGACTGACTAACTTCTTCTCCACTAATAAAGTGTATTGTTTGTAATCCATTCGTCCTTATATACTTCGTATCTTTTTCTTCCTTCCAAGAGTTGTTCCTGTGGCTTTTACGAAGGCCTCTTCTACTTCCGTCCGATAGTCTCTCTCTTCCCCTTCTTCAACATATCGTGCGTTTTGTTAGAATTTATGATGTTTTTGAAGGAGCACATTCTTTGCATTTTCTGCTGAGCTACATCGAGAGCCGTCCTTCCTTGTTTTCAAAGATTTGGAGCGACTCCGATATTACGCCTAGTTGTTGTGGATGAACGTCTCCTCTCCCCAGTAGTTGTAGGTCTGGAGACTACCATGGGATCCTGACAGGCACAAACCATCTCGTATTTCTTTGTGATCTTCTGTTCATTGTCCGTTCTATTGGGAAAGAATAGTGCGGTAGTCCCCTCGTACTTTCCGCTGCGCAGCGCAGTACAGGAGCCAAAACCCGGATCGCTGACATGCATCTGCTATTCGGAAGCCACCGTTGACCATGGTTCGGCACTTCCGCCAACTTCAGATACTAATGCCTCAGGTGCCCCACACTAAGTTTAGGTTTATTTAAAGGCGGCCATAAACGCCTTGTCGAGGTGTCTGTCATATGGGTTTCTGTGGAGATTTGGCCATACCCAAATTGATAAAATGAATAATAAAAGAATCTTTTGTTGGGTACTAAATGTAATTGTAAAATACAGGACGTTTCGAGTATCTTTGTCAACTGCAGCTAAAATTATATTACAAGCTTGTACTGGCGTGTAATATAATTTTAGTTGTAGTTGACATTTACTCGAAACGAAATGTAAATTATACAGGACTAAGATTCGTTGTAATACAATATCAGAAGTCTTTTCATAGAACTATAGCCGAATTTAATTTTAAAATTTTACTTCTAAAAGGCGATAAAAAATCAGTGCGCTGCACAGTAAAACTTTAGTTAGAGGAATAACATCCAATTTGGATTAGTAAAATAATGAGTTTGTCATATACCTTATAGCTCCGTTATCAAATTTTGATGGAAAATTTGTGCCAAAGAAAAAACGCTTTGCAGAAACAATAGATAGTGACTGAATTATAAAGAAAAACATTAGAATTTATCAGCGCAGTGTTAAAGCTCTGCACTATCCCATACAATTAAAATGAGAATGTTTCCAACACACCGGAATCCAATGGTAACCGTGGTCATCCCGAGTTTTACACTGACAGAAATATCCGTGTCACTTGACAGTTAGACACCGTTTCCAATTCCAAAATCAACATTCGGTTAAAAACAATAACATTTTGGCAGCAACAATAACAATCACCCAACATGTCGGCTAAAGTATAGGTGACGGAGCTAATGCTGTCTACAACGATTGCACAGAAATCTATGAACTCTTGTATATGCATTTTTCATTATGACTGAAATCCAGTTTTCAGTTTTGATTAAGAAATGCGCAAAATATTCTATTTTATCTATATTAGCTTGGCTAGACAAAATGAATAAACTCCTATTACCCTGGAGAAAGCTGATAAGAAACTTATGATTAAATTATACCTATAAATACTTCTATCTAGATAAAATCGATAAATCTGCCCCAACTTTAGGACTATTCATTGATATTAATTTATATTCCATGTGTCGTATGTTTCTATGGATGTTAACATTTGAGTGTATTGCTATATGTCCATTATACAGTGTATTGGGAAATGAACACTCTAATTTTATTACAATAAATAGAGTGCACATATTTACCGTATATACAGTATATATAAAATGTTTTAGTGAACATGTTATAGTGGTCAACTAAATCCTTTTTCAAAATGTTTATGACTTATTCACAATATAGATTTAAAATGAAAAAATGCATAAGGATAAGAATATACAGTGTACATCAAATCAGAGTTAGGCAGGCATTTAGTGTTCAAGGCGGAATCTAATTATAGTTAGGCATGTCTATATGCCTCTCCCATTATGTCTATGGATTGAGAGTGGATGTGTCTAATAGTTGCCACTAATTTAGTGTTCTCGCTTTATCTGTTTGTATAGCCTACTTCCTGCTACATCACTTCGTCATGATACAGCTAGACTTGTTCAAACTGTCACCATAGGTAAAGCCAAATTAAGATAGATAGATGAAAAAAGAAAGAAAATTGAGTGGACAGTTTAAGCTTGGAAAAGGATAGAACAGAGTGGATAGTGTTTATCAGTGTATACAAACGGTTTCTTGCCAGATAATAATATAGTAGGGGGTATACAGAAATAAACTGCAAATTTGCTGCTTGACGTTATGCAGCAGTCTGCCCCATCCAATTGCCATTTTAATTAGAAGCAGAATCATTATATTTATAGACCTTATCGTTTGTTCAAATAACAGGAAGTGGCACTCTGCAAGCAAAACGGCGGGCCTCATCCCACTACCGCCTGCTCCACGACGCTTTCAGTTCAGCTGTATGATGGGGGAGGCTGTTGTACCCTTGCATTTTCAGAGTGCATCGAGCAGTTTAGTGATTGGTTTCACCTGCATAATACATTTATTTATTGCTCCACTCGCTATCGACGAGAATTGTCGTGTCGCATACACAGATAGTTGCAGTGCAGACTATAGGCGCTAACAATAGTTCTGCTAAGTAGAAAACAATGGAACCACAAGTGGAAATGAGCTTTTATCTCAAATTCATTTCCCTCCTTCCTCCCTCCTCCTGCCTAAATTCGCCGTGCACTCTCTCATTACGCACATATTTCGCCAGACGTAAAGTTAATCGGTTCTTTATACTGTGCTAGAGGAAATAATTGCTTGATTTTAGAACGAAACGAATTGGAGTGCAGCGAGGAGGGAGAATGTGTTTACTAACCAGGTGTTTACTGTTCCAGCGGCGGTGTGAGCTATCAGGCCTGGGACCATTGGTCTCCATCTTTTTGTCCTTGGTGTCAGATACCTTGGCCCACCGTTCATAAAACCTTTTTAAAACATAATTTCCAGGGGTACATATATTTAACCCTGTCATTTTAACTTAAAATCTGACATTATTTTGCAGATATTTTCGAATTATTCCGCGCGTAATGTAAAGTAATGAAAAGAACAGTGAAATTGAAAAGTCTTCAATTTGAAATCAATGACCGATAAGAAATTCCGCAACTGTTATCTTTTAGAAAATGTTTCCTGTCTCTTTACATATGAATAATTTGTTTGGAAAATGTTCAATATTGTCTTTGCGAGTATGCAACTTGTAGTTTCGTTTTATGCGTATTTGGGTAGAAAGTCAGCAGGTGTAAGTCTTTACTACTACTTGAGGATATGTAACTTCTTAATGAGTTATGCAATATATTAAAAATATTAAATTCTTTCATTGACGGCATACGCCTCAGTCGGGGTAATAAGAAACTAAAAAGATCAGCTATAGGTTATTCAAAGTAATGATTGCTCTATTAAAAAGTGCGTTTTTTAAATTAGCATTAGATAGAATGGAAACATTATGACATTAGATATTTAAAGCGGTACAGTCTATTGAAATTTACGCAATTCAAATCATAAATTTGGCATCAAAATTTGACTTCCTTGCTAGGCATTTTCAATCACCCTCTAGTCCAACCCAAGACTTTCGAGTAAGGTGATTTCCTAATGGTAACACATATACAGTACAAACTTTTCGTCGTTACATTGACCTTTGATTGATATTTCTTTGCTCTAAAACTCTTAAGATATTCCAACAACATTCAGTCCTCTCTTCACGATGTACTTCCGAAAGCGTGTGTGGCACCAATTTACAGTTGACAGATCTGTAATCAAGATCTTTTGTAATGATTCCATATGCAGTAGGACACGTTAAAATGATTTCGTAAATAACGTATGGTATACAATTGGGATCTTCTGCAAAGTATAATTCAACCAAATCTTTGATATCTTTCTGACTTCAGTCTTCTTTGTTTCCCGATCTCTCTTTGCATGTATAGGACTCACGTTCTCCTTCAACAAACTCTATCATCACAATTGGTAACCTTCTCAATTTAAGAAGTCCTTCCTTCATACCTTCATGGCGTTAAGGATAAAAGAATGGGTTTGAACAGCAGTATAAATATTTTTTCTGCAAAGGTCAATAAAAATATAAACGCCGCGTTTAATATTCTCCATATTAATAAAGTTCACAACACCTATCAATTCTTCGTTTGAAATTCTGCTAAATTTCAATAGAAATTTTAAATTTTAAATATGGTATCTATTGATCTAATCTAATATAGAATTCAAGAAACACATATACTGTACGTCTAACTTACCAGATGCAATGTATTTTTCTATAAATATGTCTAAATATCTATTGTTAATTTTTTCTTTATGTCAATTGTTATGTTAAACAACACACTTTTTAATAGTTCAAATCTATAAAATTAGAGTTAACCCCTAGTTGTGAATTAATCAATATTAAATTTGATTCGCATAAAAAATGGAGGGAGCACTTGAAACCGTGCATGATCAGAAGAAATATCGACTTTACAAGGAAATCAAACAAACAAACATAACAAAGCAGACTATGAATATCATACAGAAATTTCTAATAGAAATACTAGTTCACAGAAAAAACAGCAACTTAGAAAAAAATAACAATTCAGCGTCTGAGCCATAGTTCAATTAAGATTCATTTTAAAGAGTAGAAACAAAATCTTATGAGGAACAAATTAGGAAAAATTCCGATAAGAAAGATCTAAGAGTGGTACGAAATCTTTCTGTAAATCTGCAAAACCAAGTGCTGAGAACAGAAATTTTGAAGAAAATGGTCTCACCCAATGAAATAAATGTGTAATGAACTGCAATCTCGTACTGGTGAGCGGAAAATATGAGTTTTCCATTGGCAGTCAAAGAAAATCAGAAACTCTCAGGTTGATTGATACACTCGACTTTCACGGTCTGCATTGTAACATTTTCAGGTACTTCACATACTGTAGTCTCTTCACCATAAACTACGACTTGAGAGAAAAAGAGATGGAGAGAGTGGGGAGAAAGTGAACTACGTCTTCCCTGTCACCCTTTCCCAGGAACACAAAAGATGGCAGCCGAAGTCGGCGGGTCAAAGCGTTTTTCCTGACACTCCGATTGACTTGAGGAGCCACTGATGGTCCCCATTGACCGTCGGATGTAAGATGAAAGACGGAAAAGAATGGGAGATAGAGAGTGTGCTAGAGAGAGAGAGAGAAAGAAGTATGTGTGGATGTTTGCTAGTCGCCTCTTCCACAAGACTACACGAGAAGCATATGTTGGTTAATCTTTCATTACTAGACCAGTGTACACTGTCTTCAGCGTTGTCCCATCTATTTCTCGGTCTGATATCATTAGAGGAGCGAGTCGCCAAGAACAATGGAGCATTATCTAGGGGAAGCCTTCCTTTAAATTAGATGCGGAGAAGGTGCGGATGGGACGGAGAGCCAGCAATTCGACACGCAAAGACCGCTGGCTACATACTGTACATTCAGACTGTTGTGCCTCATTCTCGCTTGAGTTTCTTCATTTCAAGCAGCACCGAGCGAGAGCTAGAGTCAATTAGCACGCTTCAGACTTGTAAGGCAAACTCATTCCCGGAGAATATTATCATCTTTGTATTATAGTCGAAAATCTTTTTTATAAAAAAACGAATGAACATCTGACTAAAACAACGCACAACACATCATTTCATCGATCCATCAGGACGTAGATTGCGCTTCTAATGAGATGGGATAACGGGGATTGGCAATTGTCGTAACAAATGATGCCGGCATAGATATGAACTTGACTCTTTGGGAATATTGGTTGTAAGTCCTTACTATCACGTGGTGAAGGAGACAAGTCAAACAAATGTTCAATACGAGTCTGACACAAACTGAATGTGTTAGTTAATCACTTCGTGGTGTTTTAGTAAATATTTTAAAGTCATGTAGTACAAAATCAATAAATAATGACCTAGTGCATATTAATTTGTTACAATTTCTTTGCTGCTTTATCATTTCTCAATTTTATTGATGTCTCTGTTACGCGCCCTCTCCAGATAGGACACATTCTAGTATACCGCAAATAGAATTGTCTATTGGATGTACTTGTAATAGCATAAATATTTAATTTTGCATTCCCATAGATGAAGAACGCAATAATTAGTTTTTGAAAGGTCACATCATATGGAACTGCACTACGATTATATAGTGATATCTTTAGACTGTGATCCATAGGGCAATGGGATATATACCGATATATATTGTGTGTAAAGACAATAAATTGTATTATTTGAACTTTCGTTTTTAAACCAAAGCTTTCTTGCTTTTTACTTTCGATTAAAACTCATATAGTTTTAAATCAAGAATTAAATTTCTGGAAATCACTGTAGACTATGCATCATTTCAAATTTATTTATGTCACCTATAATTGCGTTAGCGGTATACTAATTTATAGTACTGGCAGCACTGCAGGGGGTTTTGCTCAAACTAAATTTAGTTTCACAGTTAAATCGATTATGTTTCCGACAGATATACGGAGAGACTGATATTGAGGCAGCGAGGATTGCTCTGGAGACCAAAAACAAATAATTCAATCTTCTGCGCTCGCTCTCCCTATTGAGAGTAACATTCTCGAGCAAAGGTTTGAGTTCCGCTTTTTTAGTATACTGTACACATAAATTCTCCAGGCAATGATCGTTTAAAATATATAACAACTACACAGAATTGACTGCATTGTTCTATACCAATTTTGTTTTGTCAGATAAAGATAACCATGACATAATTTGGAAGCAGATGACATTCTTCAACTTGTGGAATTAACCATATTGAAACATTGTTGTTTGATTCCTGGTAATCCTTTTTTACATTGAAATCTAATGTAACTACTTTGATCAAATGAAGGTGCATTATTGTTGTACTTGTTCTGATGAGGGTAAAATATCACAAAATGAGAAATTTTTTAATATTTTCCATTTCCTTAAATGTAATTGCCATAGTAGTTTAGACAAGGAATTTTCCATTCTATCAACGGGTAGGTCGGATTATGATCTTAAAATTACCAAAAGCTGTATTCATTTTTAAAAGTGGAAACCCAAGTTGAAAGCAAATATGTAGGATGTTATTTCACCTTGAACTTGTTTATTTAATTTTGGATACTTCTTCCATGTTGTTGTTTATTGTTTGTATTGATTAACGGCAGTTTTATATTTACTTGAAAGTGGCTTCATATTGCTGAAACTAATTGGAATAAATGAATTTAACTCAATACATCGTTTTCCGTTTTATGTAATAATTAAAAACCCAGCTTTGCCGGGAAAGGGTTAATTTTTACTTTTTCTATGCAAAATTGTTTGATTTCGTTTATGTTAAATTTCAAGTTACTATATTCAAGTTTTCTTTCTTTGAAACAGATATAAAACCGTATAATTTTTGCGCAATCGATGTCCCGTGTACCCGATTTTCCATTGTAGTTTAATGTTAGGAAAGTTCTTCTAAATTTTTTTCTAAATACAGTAAAGACACACTGAAATAAAATCTATGAAACTTCGTTTTCACCACAAAGAGCAAAAGTATAAAAATAAAGTTTCGGCTACAAACATTTTGTTTGTTTCTGTGTCAGAGTAAAATTGTGATGTATTTTAAAAGAAAAGTTCATTGTGAATCTCCTTAATTGCGTTGTATATATGTTGTAGTTATTAGTTAGTTTTTACTATACTGTATAGTGTTGTACTGCTCATTTATTCCTTATTCTATATGGAAAAGATTTGCTATTTAAATATAGAAACATTACATCACCGGATACTGCGTGGAGTACATAGAAAGGAAAAAAGCAATTATAATTTGACTAAGTTATTTACACTGTAGAAGCTGTCAAGATTACAGTTTACGATATGCAGTATAGAGTATATTGATTTATTAAACGTGCGTTTTATAACATAACATCTTATATATACTGTATATATCATCAATATCCTTATGGTCGGTTTCGACCAGCGGTGACCAATTTGCAAAGTTTTCGATATTCAATCTGTATGTCTGTCTGTTTGAGGTTGCCGCCCAGACCGTTGGTCCCACGGACCCGAAATTTTGTATGGGTGACCCCCTCAACCCTGCGGGAAACTTAGGGCAGGTTTTGTTTTGATTTCTGGCTTGGTTTGGGCTTGGGCCGTATTCCCTGGGTTAGCATATAGGAGAAGCCGTAGGAATTTGAATTC
>JAUYWV010135491.1:0-10879 GCA_032274565.1 Nematoplana nigrocapitula
AGTTTTTGTTCTACGAGATTGTGAAAAAAGGTTTAAGGAAAAAAGCAACTGCTTGTAATTGATGAATATACGAGTAAAAATGCATTTGACTTTTGAAATACATAAATATACGTACAGTATCTCACTATTCCAAATGGCAACAATTTTTAACATACGGTAATTGAAACTAATGTAACATCTGCATGAGGTGAATTAACTACACCTTGAGCGAAATCGTCTCAGTGAAGGAAATGTGCAACATCTACTGTAGATACGTTTATTGATGTGATATTTCAAAAGTGAAAAGATGTCTAAATTAGTGTTTCAAGAAATTACTGTTTTGGAGAAAAAACAAAAAACGAGGTGGATTTTAGAGTAACAAAATGATATCTGTCTGACTCTGGATTCCAATCAACTGTCTCAAAAACTCGCGCAACTCACTGTCCTTTTTCCTTATATAAGGTGTTTGGTTATTTTTCATATACCATGTATATGTAAGACACACACAGTAAATAGGGTCGTACAATGTGTAAAGTGTTACCGAGGAAATATATCAATGGAATCAAGTAATAGAAAATATAGACTGAAAAAATAGAATAGATCTTTATATACCATAAAATAGCTTACGGTACATTGAATGCAGTTGTATGTGATAATATATTGAAATCAGCGTCATTTCAACTATTCTATACAACTAGGTGACAACTATTACGCTCTACAGGCAATAACATCGCGCAGAGATGAGATCAAATTTTGACAATTAGTAGAGCAATAGCAGAAATTAGCTATACCATTTTTTTCTGGAAAACATTTCCACAAATAGGCTCTTTTAATGTCATTTACAGGTTTTAAGAACCTTTCTCAAAATAATGACTTTACGAAAAATCAAGACAGCTGTTCGCAATTCCTTTACCAATGTGTAATTACTCATTTGGATTCTTATGGTCTATGATGTCATTGTGAGTCAGAATCCCTAGCCAGATATGAAACCAGTCACAGGAAGGAACATGGGGGATTGATGCCAGTTCTCATATATATAGTTTTATAGGTTGACACGCGCATGGTGACGTTTCTGTAGAAGGAAAGCGGATCACAGGCAGCATCCACAGACGCTCTGTAACAACACGCGGGATATCATCAGTTAGTTAAGTGACATAGCTGTATACTGATCATGGATCAATATTATTCCCGTTGGTCAAAAGCAAAATAGTAAAAGTTCGGTGATCTTTTTGGGGTGTCGATAAAGCTGTTAAAAATGCTCAACTACATTTGAAAATACAGTAAATGCTGAGAGACTATAACTAAAGTTTGTTTGGTGTATCAAGTGTTTTTACTGCTTGGGTTTTATAAAACAATATACATATAGAGTAAACTGATGCCTCGCCTCCATTATACAGTTCTCCCCTATAGGCACCATTCCCGATTTATTCTATTTGGGATTTAAAATTATCTTTATTATATTGAAAAACACATCAAATATGTTAAGATTATTTTGAATGGGAGAAAGATTAATTTGAATGGGCGAAAGATTAATTTGAAGGGGCCAAAGATTAATTTCAGTGGACGAAAGATTAATTTGAGGGGGAGAAAAATTAATTTGAATGGGCGAAAAATTAATTTGAGGAGAAAAATTAATTTGAATGGGCAAAAAATTAATTTGACAGGGAAAAGGTGTAGCTAGCTGGCAACGATGTTGATATGATAAAAGTACAGTATTCCATTTCCTCTCACTTCCCTCTAATTTCCTGTATATATGCAGATAAGTGGACAGATCGTTTGCTAATTACACCTTATGAATCATTTTAAAGATTGTTTTCCTCACAGCTCCAGCAGGAGCCCACAGAATCAATTCTTTCGAAATAAAATAAAATATATTATCTTAGCACTAATCCACTGACATACTTTTCTCATAGCTCCAGCGAGAACAAGCGAAATTAATTCTTTCGAAAGAAAATAAATTAATATACTTGAAACTTCATGACAGAGGGGGTAGAAAAATCTTCAATATATAAAAAGGACTCTTCTTGTCAACGTCAAAGTACATACACTAAAATACCAAAGAACTGCTACTCCTAAATCCCTGGCTAAATTGAAGACGACCAATCAGCGGTGACTTTGTCATCAAGTTGGCTATCAATTTTTCAAGGTCGGCGCTATCGACTGGCAGTCAGCAGTGCTGCCACTAGATATAAGGCAGAGCGCCAAAAAAACGCATAAACAAAAACAATGCAGCTGATCAATTTCCGCTTCGCTTCTTGTCTTGTTTCTTTGCAGGCTCTTTTGTCATGCTATATAATAGTAACTCAGCATGCCAGTTGTGCCTATTTCCTTGCAGTCATGACAACTGTGCTTAGCAAAAGTGTATTCATAAAAAACAAATATAATGAATTAATCTTACATTCGTATTTAAAATTTACAAAAATAAAAATATACTAAAGATTCCAGAATTTCCACGATGCCGAACCAACCCTGTTGGTTAAAGTATTGATTTTTAACGTTGCCGGACAGCTTGTTTGAGAATTGACAGTGCTGCAATTTACTAATTCATAACAAAACTATATGCATAAAGCGGAACTATATTTGTAGGTTAGTGCCCCGTTTATTATAATCACTATACTATTGTTTTGGAAGGAAATCAATTTCTTCAATCTCCCCAGCTGTTGACGCAAAACTGGGAAGGGTGATACCTCATCTATGTAAAAGCAGGCAGACAGGGAATCTCCAAAAGCACCCCGGGAGAGAAGACAACAAAGCCTCAGCCCAGTAAGGAAAATTAAAATTACAATTTATTCGTTGAATGCACTGTGCGGCTCTCGCGCTTCCGAGCGCATGTTAATGGCTTCCTGTCGAGAGATAAGCAGACAACCAGACTCTGTCAAGATAATTCATTCAAATCCCTCGTGGCACCAGATGTGGAAGTCGATAGAAATTTAGACGTTCATATAGACAGACCTGCGCGAAGAGTTCTGGAGATTGCTAGAAATGCCAAATTGTATGGTGTAGGAAAAATATATGAGAACAGGAATAACGGATGCCATCAGACGTTTTTCTCTTTTGAGTTTTGGAAAAGAGGGATATTACTTCCAGAAAATATGTTTCACATTTGCCTAACAGAACAGGAAACACACGCGTTTTAAAATAGAATATCTTTACATGGTTGCCATGGCGACGGGTATGCCGGATGCGGTAATAATGACAAAGTCGAGTAAACTACGACACGATCTCAAAAGCACTCACTAGCCTCAGTTGATACTCTACCAGATCTCTGAACTCAATGCCACATATACAGTATATCGATAGGTTAAGGTTGCCCGTACTCACAGACAATTGATGGCACCAGCGAATGAAACTCATGCAATAATAGATGAATACGCTGTTTCTACTACTAGTCTCACAATTCAGTATAATAATAATTTTTTCTTAATTTACTCGGGCTTTTCCAAAAAAGGTATTTCATATGAAATATTTTCCCTCACTGATATACAGCGATACAGCAAGCTTGGCAACAAATTCCCTCATGAAAATATTCAGAAAATTACGTACATTAGAAACAAGTAAAATCCATGCTTTCTTTTACATTTGGCCTGGCTTTTGACCAAAAAATCTCAATATGATTTAGCATCGGACCATAGGACGCGAGAAAGAGGCGATCAACCTCAGAATCAATAAATACATTTTTCTGATTTCTAAAATACGTCTTACGTTTTTTAAATACATTTGACGTTTTCTGAAACACATCTTACGCTTTCTGAAATACATGCGTTAATAAAATATATTGAACATTTTCTTAAACATATTTTACGCTTTGTCATATACAACTTACGCTTTGAAATACATTTTAAATTTATAAAATACATTTAACGGTTCCTGAAACATAGCTTACGCTTTCTCATATACATCTTTCGCCTTCCGAAATCCATCTTCCGTTTTATGAAACACATCTCACGTTTGTAAATTTATCTTATGTTTCTCAAAATACATTTAACACGTCTTCTGAAACATATTTTACGATTTCTGATATACATGTTATGTTTCTGAAATACATTTAAGGTTTTCTGAAAGACATTTTACGTTTTTTAGACAGAGGAACTGCATTAGGCGGTGTTGCAAGATGCGAGCTTGTGTACTGGAAGAAGAAAAAGGGAGTGCCGCCGATGAAGAAGAACTCTAATGCTCCTGAGAAAGCAGAACAAAGGTGTGTTAAAAGAGAAGTTAGGAAAGGAGAACAACGCAGTGCCAAACAACAGACAATAACAATGATCTTCTCTCCCGTTATCTCTATTTTATCAGCAGGAAATACACAGAGTGCTTACTCTACAGCAAAGTGTTGCTGTCAATATGCCTCCATAAAACTGAATGTTTAGTAACCCAATTACACGCGTCAAAGGATGCCCCAGACTCTCTCATCGAACTGGATTGTCAACGAGAGAGAAGGCAGGGCGAATGATCTCTGACAAACGTCGATCAGAGAAGCTAGATAGCTATAACTATACTGCGGAGAGATAGATAACGGCAAACGACACAGACGATCAGATTTGGAAACATCGGAATACCAGTACTGTACTGTGTGTATGTATGGAGAACATTCGGCATATGGCGAGTGGATTTACAGAGCGTTAACAGTATACATACATTCGAGACAAAAAATATCATACCGATCTACTTTTACCCAAAAAAGAAATGAAAATTATTATTAGACTAATTCAACTCTTGTCTTCACCGAGTTTTACAATCATCTTCAAAGAAGGTCCGGAGAGAGCCAAGTTCTAATCGAATGCTATCTCCTTCTCAAATGCCGTTTTTCGCCTCTCTCTGACCATTATAGCTCCCTTTTTCTACAAATCTAATCTCACACTCTCTCAGTTCAATCTCCCACTCGTCGTCTCACTCGCGTTCCCAATACTCTCACATCTCGGCGTCTCTCTTAATACCACAATCTTTGACCCACTCACGCTTCGTTTCCTTTCCTCTTCCATATCCATTTTACTGTAAGGCTTTTTCACCTATTCATTATTCTCCTTTGTTCCATCAGTTACTCTGTATCTTTTCCCATCTGTCTCACACTCTTCTTTCGTCTCGCTCTTTCTCTCTTCTATCACCCTTTCTCTCTAACCCTCACACTCTGCTTCTTTAATCATTCGCTCACCCTCACCACCTCTCACTCTATCTCCATCCCCATCCCCTCTCTTACTCAACTTTTTCTCACTTCTTATCACTTATCCCTCCCTCTCTCTCTCCCTCCCTCTCTGCCTACCACCCTCTCTCTCCCTCCATCTCTCCCTCCTTCTTTCCCTCCCTCTCTTCTTCCGTCTCCCTCTCTCCCTCCCTCTCTCTACCTCCATGTCACATTCAATTTTCTTATTCTTTCTACACAAAGTCACTTTCCCAAAACTAATCACCAATCTCCATCTTCAAATCGAGACGACTTCGTAGTTCGATCTGGCACCCTACCTCTGTCCTATCATTCTTTTCTCTCCTCTCTCTCCCCTCTCTTGTATTTTTCTCTTATTTCACTTTCCTCTCCATTTTTACCCCTCTCTCTCTCTCTCTCTGCCCCTTCTCTTTCGCTTTCTCTCTCCCTCTCTTCGCTCACTTTTCTCTCGCCTCTTTCCTCTCTCCTTCTTTTCTGTCTCCTTATCACCTTCTTCCATCGCACTCTCTTTCTTCCCGTCAACGGAAAATTAAAGAAATACCTTCCACCTTCGCTGACTTTATTTTCGTTCAGCCCCTCCATCTATACCTGACAATTACGAGCGTACAATTAGCAGGCAATCGTCGAATCCAGTTACCACCATCACCGGGCGACCTTCTTTTATCTGTGTACGCTTCGAGGTCTCTGGAATAAATCGTTTCAGCAAAGATTGGCCAGAAATCAATTGGAGTCATTGACAGAGAGAGAGAGAGAGTATGCCACACGCGTTGTGTTTGCTCGGTTGGGGCCATCGAGAGAAGGAAGGAGGGCAGCCGCGGTATTAGACAGTATAGATGTGCGTGTGTGTGTATAACTTCACCGAAGTTACACTCTTGACACAAAGTGTTTGCACACCAATTCGCACCATCTTTCAAGAGCACACAACGCAGCAGAAGCACTACTATTTGACTCAAGCAGAGGCGAGAGAGAGATACTTTGCGAAACGGAAAACGGCAGCATACAGAGCGCTCAACCATTATCCATTTCTCGTTCCAGAGCCGCGTGCTCAAACTGTCGGAAGGTGTGGTGTGCCTGCCACATTTCACAAACCAGCACCTCCACCCTGCTGACACTAGTTCATGGAGGAAAGCCGGCTGGTTACCCAGCAGGGAATAAAAGAGTTGGGAAGATTATCTTATTCATACAAAACAAAACTTTCAAAGAGAGTAGCGGAAGGCAATTAACTGCTTCTCCTGTTCATCGTATTTCTCCATGTGCAAACTCTGAGGCAGAACAACACCAGCCAGATCTTAGCCTCCAAAATTGACATTCCCAATACTGCTTTCCAGTCTATTTCATCCAAGTGTTAGTGAATTTAGTCCACAGAGCAGTAAATTGTTCATACGAACAAAATTTGATAGCCTTGTGGAAGAGCGACAACTCTTTACTCTGTGTTCTTGGCTACCTAGCTACGGAAGGAATAAATTCACAGCGCTTTGGATGAAAGTTACTGACATTCTAACCAAATAAACAGTTGGAAAGCCCTGTAGCTAAAATTCTTTTCAGCTGATCAGGTAGACGGTGAGACTTACATTTTTAGTATTGCCTGAATTGCCGAGTTGTACAAAAATGAAAGAGGGATCTCTGAATACATAAACGATTCCGAATGGTCAACTCCGACAATCACATCAATGTAGTATCTCCCTCTCTCCCTCTCGCTCACACACTCACAAACATACACTTTTCTCTCCCCTCTATCTCACGCTCTTCCCCCTCTCTCTCCCCTTCTACCCCCTCTCTCCCCCTTCTATCTCTCCCCTTCTCTCTATCTATCTCTCCCTCTCTCTGGCATACACACACTTTTCTCTCCCTTCTAGCTCACGCTCTCCCCCCTCTCCCTCTCTTTCATTCTTTTATTATTTCGCATATAAAATCTAGTTTACTAATTTTCTCTACTCACAAATTTTTTTTTGTTCTGATAATTTCTACCAAATCAGGCTTTTTACCCGGAGGATGTTTGCATCTTCAGCTGCCCACAAGCCATATATAGACAACACCTAACACCTACAAACCTCCTGTGTCCCAACAATCCAACCCTGACTGGTATGTGAACTACCATTCCGTCGAGTGCCATCATATATCGCGTCATTGTGTGTCTTCCCCGTGATTTGCACATAAGTTTAAAAAATCGTTAATATTAAGGTCAATGGATTGTCCTGCTCCTAGTCAGCAAAGAGCATCATTAGTCAACCCGATCATATCTCCTCCACGAGATCACAGAACCATCAAGGAAAGGTAAAAAATCGTTAAACGCATCACTACTAACTGCGGCTAACAGGGGGTCTCTCTCAATTGTTTGCTGGCCATCGATCTGCAGACAAGGCGACTCCTCTTCCATCGCACACCATGAACAGTGGAAACCATGCTCAGTTAGAAGCAATCAACTGTGATTTACAGACTAAATTGATATCAGCCGTCGAAGAGAGGTGAATCAACGGAAAGAGTGTCTTAAAAGCTGTACGTAGCCACAGGGTGTGCTGTGAAAATCCCCGGCTAACATCCCTACCGCTTCAGTCCCAACCAGGCTTCATGTGCTTCATTCAGTCTACTCGTCCGACAGTCCATTAGATTTAAAAAATTCTTTATTTTTCGTCTTTATCTTCTGTATATTCTTGTTTTGTTTTCTCTTTGTTCTTTCTCATCCTTGTCTGACGTTCGCTTCTTTATCGATGTTATTTTTACTCCTATTATTTCCTCACTGTTTCCATTTCCCACTGATCTTCACAATTATCCATCATACTCCTGTTATTGTTCTGCTTTTCGTTTTATCCTATGTCATCGTCGCTTTCTTTTCCTCCGCCATTATTACCATAACTACACAATGCTCGATAAAGTTACACATTGTCAGGTGTTATACAAAGTTTGCTCTTCCTTATTGCAAACGTCGGAAAGAAACAGATCTACCAGTAAGACACAGTTCCTCCACATTTCTCTATCCCTTCGAGACAACTTCGCAAAGACAACATTCCCAACCGATGTTGGATCGGCAAAAGAAAAGATGTTGAATCTTCTTATAAGGGTGCTGTTTTTGTAATTCCTGGTCCAAGGAGAAAAAATAGGATAGAAAAAGAACACAGCGAGAGATGAGGAAAGAGAATAAAAATAAAAGACACCGGAGAGAAAAAGAAAGGGATGCACTGAGAAAAGAGAGGGATATAATGAGAAAAAGAGAGAGTAAAAGAGAAAAGAGAAGGATATAATCAGAAAAAATAAAGAGCAAAAGAGAAAACAGAGGGATACAATGAGAAAGAGAGCATAAAAGAGAAAACAGAGGGATACAATGAGAAAGAGGGTGTAAAAGAGAAAACAGGTGTATATAATGAGAAAGAGAGCGTAAAAGAGAAAACAGGTGGATATAATGAGAAAGAGAGCGTAAAAGAGAAAACAGGTGGATATAATGAGAAAAGAGAGATAGTAAAAGAGAAAAGAGAGGGAGAGATAAAATAGAGCGAAAGGGGAATGGAGGAGTAAAGAGAAAAGCGAGAGAAAAATAGAGGAAAGAAAGAGAAAATAGGAGAGAATGAGGAAAGATAAAAGAGGGAAAGCGTAAAGAGAGGAAAGAAATAGAGAAATAGAAAGAAAAGAGGGAGGACAGACACCGAAGGAGGTCACGGGGAGCGCAGCACTTTGCCAGACGGAGTAGGACACCCTACCACGAGAAGGCGGATGCATGTAGTGTAAGATCGTGTTCATACAAGAGCTTCAGGTCCTCCCTTTAAATTTTTCGGGAGACAGATGTCACAGAGGTCTTTCTGAATTTGGAAACTGGGTAATTCCATCATAGAGGTGTTTCCTATCCTCTGACAAACTGGGGATAGCTTACCCTTATTATATCACTTTCTCTGAGATATTCTTCGCTTCTAACTAGGGCATCCTTCATCAGAAGTGTCATACCTGCTTTTTATTTGGATCATAAAGAAGCGCAATGTAAATCCCCCGGGATCCCCAATGCTACAGTAAATTAAATTAAGAGGCGAGCCCAAATACAGTGCTGCTGTTGTCTTTCCTACTTTCGTGGGCTTATAAAAATAATTAGAACTCAGTCGTGTACTACTGACCTGCTAGGCAGTAGAATGAGAAGTATATAGTGTAGAAAATGTGCGAGTTGCTGGCAATACAATCGCTCTGCGTTCCTCCACCACCCAGCAAAAAAGCAGTATGCCTCGTATATAGGTAAAATTCCGATCCAAAACAATCTACCCTGAGCAGCCACCTCAACACGACCCCCTTGATCTGCACGCCGATCAACCAAAATGACAACACGAGTCAACCGCTGCTCATCAGAATAAATATTTAACCGAACTGTCTCGAAGAAAGAACTCCCATCTCGCTTGCTCGTTTTTCTGACTTGCACGCGGAAAGCGCGCAGTTCATTCTAATTGGGACCGCAGTAAATACCTGCCGCGAACGACCAAAACCGACATCGAAAAAAGAATAACACAAGCAGAAATGAAGGCGAGGCACTATGTGAGGCAAAAAAATTTCTGGAGAGGAGAAAGAGTTATGGGTAACAAAGCGAGAGTCATACCAAGCAACTTACATTAATGAAGTTCACAATAGTTGTTTTGTTGCGTAATATACACATTGTAGAATATTTCGTATGAAAATACCTAAGCAGTTTATCGTTAGTAAAATAATTGAGAAAAGTCTAGGGTGTCTCATAATACTTAACAAAAATAATTTTTCGATTTTCTCTTGCTGGCTAATGCTGATCTGCTTCCAAATGTGAAAGAGGTTCTAAAAATAAAAAATGATTAAAATTGAATCATATTTAGAGGTTACTCAAGTTAAACACTTTTTATATTCATCTAGAAAAAACAACTATTTCCCAGCATTCTCTTACTTTCTTTATTTTTAACCAACATCAACATAAAAAGAATACAATTTGTCTTTTGCATTGAATTGATATTTTATTCATCAATATTTTTTGTCTTGGTAGGGATCAACATTGAACCACATTGAGGAGGAATTGCTTCTGCTCTGAATCACGAGTGATGCTTGAATTATATCTCTTTATCAGAGCGATACCCCGCTCGGCGGAGTCATTGACCACCATCAAAGCTTTCACCCTCTTTCGCGCTGTGACCCAATCCTGGTCATTGATCCAATCCACTAGATCTTTCTGAAGAAAGGTTGGAGATTTCGATTCTGGAATGATCGCGCGGAAGAAGACTTCCTTGGTTCTCTGGGTAATGAAAATCTAGATGGTTGCAGTGGAGTAAAAAACAATTCTTTCGATCAAGACGTTTGAGTCCCTTCTTCGTGGCTGGGGATTGAAGTCGTTGAAGCATCTTGAGCTTCGTGTATTTCGGAATGCGGTCGTCGACGAAACGAAGCCCCACGAGATCCTCTGAGAGGTATCACAGGTGACTTTTAAAGGCGGTGGATGCAGTGTGGCTGACATAATTATCAGGGTAGGCCTCAAGCAGGCGAAGGAACTCCAGGTCATTAAATGGAGCTCGATTATTGCTTTATTCCACTTCTTCACATACGCGAGGGAGGAGAACAAACAAAGCCACCGAAGTCTTCCTTCTTTCTTTGTGGTCAGGCCAAATTTATGACGGAACATGAATATCTTAAGGGCATATATGGCTTTGGCCATCCATCTAGCTTGGTGATAGGTTCCAGGCCGACGAAATCCCCCCTGGATTTGGCCGCCAAGGAAACGGTAGGAAAGGACGAGGAGTTCATGGTAGTCTTCTCGGGGAT
>JAUYWV010135502.1:0-10878 GCA_032274565.1 Nematoplana nigrocapitula
AACGATCATACCCTACATACAAAATTTCAAGTCTCTATCTAAACAGGGGAGCGAAATATAAGGCGCGGGCCGATTCGCCCGGCCCCCCTGATCTCTGAGTGCGTCACATAGCCCGTGTAGGATAGGTTAATCGACCACTGGATCTGCGTATAGTTTTCAATAAGGTCAGAAGTATACAAAATGAGAATATACTTATACTGTAATATAGTTGAAAGATTGCTATTATACACAATCAGTTCAATTTTATGCATGTGTGACACCGGTTTTTTAAAGTTGATTTGCATTTATAGACTCTCATATTCCTAAAGCAACCTCGCATTTCTAGCAGAAGACTTCTATACCGGTCTGTCGGGTAGAAGGGGTGTAAACAATGAGTTGGATTTACCCTGTTGTGCCTTAAGTTTTATACAATTTGAAAAAAAACAGTGGGCAATGTCCTAAATATTCAACTAAATGTCAACAGCAATGTTTCATCATTGGCGTTTTCTATTCTTCAAATTGAACCACATTTTTCGTCCACCAACAGGAACAATGCGTTAAAAGGCATTAATTAAGGGGAAAGTAAACTGTACAGAACTTGTAAGAGAATAACTGTGGGAGGAAAAAGGTTTCTTTACTGAACAGGTAGAGAGAAGATTGTAAGTGAACTGAAATTGGACAACAAATTTGTACAGGAGCATTGAAGACTACAGGTGAGATAAAATTGGTTCATGTGTCCAGAAAGAAAGTGGAAACTCTCAATTGGTCCCCAGACACAGGACAGGTAAATTTGGTAATGTTATTCCCCTTACAAAGCATCTGACACCTTGTTTTCAAAGTATATAGTTAGATGCATTAAAGGAAGTGAAAAATGAATTCAGCAGGAAGCTTTACTTTTTTGATAGGCAAATGAACTTTGTTATTTCATCTTAACAAAAGAAATACACCGATATGAAAGGAATACGGCAAATTTATTTTCACAGTTAAGTTTTTATCGGATGCAATGAACTTGCAAACACATGATCACAAAATGCCGGAAAGATCATTTCTGAGTAAAAAAGTGATTTTTGTTTCATGCGCTCGGAATGTTTGTCGCAAAATCGGGTAGCGCATTTTATCGTAAATTATTTTTTTAATTTTCAAATTTAATGTGATTTTGCTTGACATTGACTCTTGTGTAGTGGCATACTCCCATGTTGGATTGCTCACAATAAATTTTGAGTACATTCGGTGATATGTAGATTTATATTCCAAAGCCTGACGAACAGAAAGCAAAGTCACAGCCGCAAAAAATAGCTAACGGCCGTAATGTTGGAATGTTGTTAATTCATGATCCATTTGGTTCATACTCACTTTACTATAATTGATCATGCCGCCAATTAAATTATTGAATAGCAATTCAGGAATTCGTTGCCAGTACTCTACTATAGCAAGTCTGCCAAATCAGACGCAAGATTATAGGCTTACCATATACAGTATATAGTACACGCCAACGCCGTCCCAGAGAATCCCAATAATGCTCAATTGTGTACCGATCTAGCAAACGGCAAGGCCGGTCAAGTGCAGAGACTACTCAGTCCCTCAAAAGCCCTTGAGTCACTAGGCAACAGTGAACAGGCGCAATGCTGTACTAAAGGATCCTGTATCGTTCCAGAGATATAACAGGTTTCATGCAGTGGAATTGAAATCGACCAATGATCGGTGACTTTGTAATCAAGTTGGCTATACATTTTACGCTCTGCCTATGATTCAATCAAAGTTTATATCGTATTCGTATATCTATTAAATTCTTATTCCTGTGCAGCCTTCTGATTGGTTACTTCAGATGCATAGTGACGTCACCGACCAACTCGAGATTCACTTTCTATTTTAGGATACAATCTGCAACCAATCACCTGTTCGGCATAAGCAACTTGCCCCACAGTCCCCAACAACACCGATGTAGAATGAAGGCGACAGCCGCCACACTGATCCGTAACAACGACGCCATGGATGGTGAACGTCCGGACTTCCAAGGTCGACCCTCATGTGACCTTGGCTATCCGGGTCAGCTGGAATCTCCTCGGGGGGTTTCCTTTTGCAACTTGCCCTCGCTGCACGACTGCCCGCGACGGTTGCACCATTGGGATGAGTCGGCCTTTGTTTTGAGAGATTGGATGAACGGCGGAACGGCAATCGGTTCTTCCATCAAGAGCAACAACGTCACAGCGACGTGAGAACTGAAGCATCGATATTTCTTGGTTTGTTACTGCATAAGGAGACAGAACTGTTCGCCTACACGAAGCTAACAAAAGATGCTACAAAAATGTGTGAAATACTTTATACGCAATGCAGACTTGGAACTAGTGAATGATTGGCGTCAAGAAAAGATGAAACAGGTTGGTATTTTTTAATTCACCCAATTCGCAGCCTGTTCCAACTTTTCTCTATCAACATGGCTCCCTGGGTTACCAGTTGAATTGACTGTGCTAGTACAGCTGATACATGTTGTGTGGGAATGGATGTTTTTTTCTGTGCAGAGGTAAACGATGCATGTCAGTCTTTAGAAAAAAACGACTAAACGTTTTTGGTGTATGCATATCAGGTAAGCTGTGTAAGATTTGTCCGTAATTCGGTAGAACTGCAAAGAATTTAGTCATCGATAATATATCTGAACTGTATAAAAAATGGCGTCGTCCACCTGAAATCCTGCAAACAACACCGACAGATTGCGGATCAAAATAATATTCTATATAACAATAATAATAATTATATGATTCTGTCCCCATGCATCCGCCTTCTCATGGCGGGAGTGTCCTGCTCCGGCATGCAATGAAGTGCGTTTCTTGGGACCGCCTATATGGTTTATCTCTTTTACCCTTTCTCTATCTACTCGCTTTCTTTTTATCCTCTCTTCTCACTTTTTTCCTATATTTTATTTCTCTTTTATCTCTCATACTTTTCACCCCCTTTCTCTCTCCACGCTTTTTGCTTTATTCTCTCGTTAGTTTATTCTTTCTATTTTTTATACGCGTTCTTATCATTGTCTTACTGTACCTCTTTTTCTACTGACTACTCTCTTCTCTCTCACCATTCTATCAACCCTCTATATGTCCTCTGGGAGTTTGGAGCACTGGCACGTCCATTCTAACTCACGAATTACAGCAGCAACATGTCTTTGCTTCTCTCTCCTGTTCGCCTCGGTGTCTGCTAAAGGTCGACCGTATTTGTTTACGTTTCAAGTGTCTGTTGAATTAATTTCCAATTTGACGAAAATCATTTGCACTTTCAACTTCGCCATTTGTATTTACACGTGTGCTTTGCAAAAAGACATTTCGGGTATTGAAAAAGCAAATATGAATAATGGCGTCGTTTTCTCCACAAATTGCTACAATGTTCCTTATACTGTTGATTGCCTTTATTGATAGGTGAAATCGACCATATTCGTCATTGGTGATGTGATGTGTGTCACGTCGTGTATCAATTCATCAACTCTTTTGAAATTGTCGAATGCTTGGCATAACTTTGTTTCGTAATTTGGAGGATTCGTTAGAGGACACTTGTATGCGTGGAGTGCCGCTAGAATTCAGTCATACAGTATAAGTGCAAAATCTCGTGAGTGACCCCAAATTTTCTACTGGGTCATGAGTGAGAATGTGTGCTTTTTGGTTTGGTTTGAATTTTGAGCAACGCAGCACCATGGTCTACCCCGATATATTAGTGACAGAAATATGAAAACAGTTTCCAAAACACATGTTTTACAGTAAGTGGATTCATGGTGGAGACATTTACAGCGAAGGTGCAAAAACGTAATCTTTTGGCAGACCAAGTAAACCACCGTAGAGAACAGGCACCATTATAGCAACAAAATGGTTTACCTGTTTATCTAGTTTATCGTTCAGCTGAGTGCACCGGCATTGACAATATTCCACTTGATTGGCACTCACCTCCTCTCTGATGATGGTTATTTTAGAAGGCCATCACGTCGTCCGAAAGTTTGCTTTTGTATGCGCAGACGATATTTTAAGCGTAGCTCGCCATGGTGATAGACATACAATAAAATAATTAAAAGATAAAACATACGCATGAGATGTACAGGTAGAATATTCACAATGTAAAACGAAGGCTAAAAAGTCAGTATGTACTGTACATTGTTGGGATTCAGTCTTGATATGAAAATTACTACCAACATTTATAGCAGTTTGTAGTTTTTTTTTTAGAAAACAATTTGGATGGCTGAGGAAATGGCACGCGCTATCTGTAAATATGGTTGAGAAATTTTGTCTTGCATGAGGCTTGCGGGAATGTACTCCTTTGTGCGATTGGAAAGACATCACGTTGTCATGGATTATTACTCGATCCAATGGAGATACACGCGTGAACTTGACTCGAAATCCGATGTAACAGATGGGGTTGAATGGAAGCCTGCGGTTTTCATCGCTTAATTTGGCATAAAAAAATTACACTCGGACCAAAGACTGCAGAAGATTTGAGTATTACGTTGAAAAAATCATTATACCTAAACTATCCGGTATTATAATCACAGAAAAAGTGCAGCATATGAAATCGATACACCAAACAAACTCTCTATGAATGAGCATATAAACATAGACACTACATAACAATAGTCGCACTTCCTATAGCCATAACTGACAGCTATAAAATGACGCTCCTAGTTAAACAAATGAAACTTTCAAATTTAACCTGACCAATCAGGTAGCATCTCAGCTTGGTTGACCTTTTTTGTGTCTGGGCGTCTAGTCGTGGCTAGACGTAAACCAATTTAAATGTCGCATGGCTTCAGCAATTTCGTTTTTTATGGATTGTTGTAGTTTGATATACCAACAATATGTAAAATTAAGGCGCACGGTGCGAATAGACCGTTATGGAACAAAAAGTGAAGTTAGTGGTGTATGCGGTACTGGAATATATATATGCAATATGGCTTCGGCATTCATAATAGCAAAGTTGAGGTCGAATGTCGAAACACACCACCCCTGTGATGGACAACATATACACACAAAACAATAAGAGAGGTTAGATCTTGCGGTTTCCCGGTAGTAACATGGGGATTTTCGCGTGGCTAGGCTAGTGAAAAGAGAGCAAGAGATTCCAAACACCCCACAGCATGTGTTTAAGATCCTTATCGATTATTCAGACGTATGTGTAAGCTAGGCATCACTATTGATGGAGGACACATTTTTCAACATTTGTTGTAATTTTAGTGTTTATCTTTTTCTAGTGTATTATTAACGTCATCATTGTTGAACGATATTTTTAAAAAAATTGTAAGATTTATTTTGGATAAAAAAAGGTGTTCTCTTTTCTCGGTGAATGCAATATCCCATCTTGCAGTCACAGCACACCCCACTGGCTTTTTTCGCTGATTAATGTCCGTTGTTCCCAACGTCAAAGAGAAGAATGTGACGGGGTCTCTTCAATAAATAGTTCCTTCTTGCTTGCTCAATGCTTCTAAACGCAATTTTCCACGCCACAAAATTAAACTATTGTTTCCTAAACATATATTTGAATAATATGAGACAGAATGTGATTTTAATTTAGCAGATTTGATTTCTATTTTTTTAATCCTATAGGGATGCATTTTTGCAGAGAATATTAATTTCAACACAAAAAGATAACGGGAAAATGTAAATTTACAAAATTTTACTCAGTCCATATCAACAGTGACTGCTACCAATACTTCGAAGATTCTCCATACACAATTTCGACGCCTGGTGAAGATATACGTAGAGGTGGCCTTATGGGATCTGTGGTAAGTAAGTTTCTTTATCACTGACATTGGGATTGTATCCAAAACCTTTTATTCGTCTGTCTTCCATAGCATTCAATAGGAAGTTGCGCATACGGCAGAAATGCGAATCGCCTACAAATTGATATTATAGACCGGCTATTTAGAAAATTGCCAAGGATACTTTTGTTATATGGGACTAAATAACTTCACTGTTTTTTTTCTTTTTTCTTGTAGGTTTCAGTAGAGTTCTGCTCAGTCCATACTCTGACATGCAAAAGCAAATTTAGATATTAATGCTAATTTCTATAGGGGAATCACAAGCTTTTCATATAAATGATCGTGTTCTCGGGAATAAGCATTACTTTGCTTTGTCATATGTAGATGTACTACACGGCATTCCTTCCGTCATCCACCCACGGATCATCTGATGTACAGTACATAGAAACGGTCAACGTGTTAATTATAGGCTTCTTGCTGTGACACGCAAAATGTTTTTGATGAAATCCCAGTTCAAATTATGTTTTTTTCACAATGACGTGCTTAGTTGTCGAGAAGCCTACCCCGTGCATCGAGAGGAGGGATTTTTCCAGGTACATTCGTAGATGTTAGGATATACGACGATTAACGTGATGAATATAATAACTAGAAATCT
This sequence comes from Nematoplana nigrocapitula, assembly GCA_032274565.1. NCBI lineage: Eukaryota > Metazoa > Platyhelminthes > Proseriata > Nematoplanidae > Nematoplana > Nematoplana nigrocapitula. The sequence goes on from JAUYWV010135502.1 coordinate 6,363, forward strand.
GGACATTGTCCCGTCAAAGGTTTTGATTCTTCTCTTTCCTTCCATATTTCAAAATTTTCGATGGGTCAGTAACTTTCTGTAATTTCTATGAAAATTTATCTAGTACAATAGATAACGAGTCCATTTCTGAAAATTCGGATGTTTGAGTGCAAAAATTCATTTTTCACTTCAGAACTGATGTCTGATCATTGAATGTAAAAATGAATAAAAAAACACTTTCTAAATGTACAAAAATGTATTTATTTATCAAATAAAAAATCTTTACAGAGATTAAAATGCTTTAAAAGTGAGAACACAAGCAAATCGATGAAAATAATTAATTAACAAAAACTACCCCCTTTTGCCGGTCAAATTGATAACTTTGCGCGTGTCAAAATGGGAAATTTTCAAATCAAAATGAGAGTATTCAGATGAAAAGCCGATTAATAAAATCATATTTTAATCAAACAATTACATTATCATCAAATAATAAGTATGTATAACATATTAAAATACAAAACAAGACAATCGTGTCAAACCGTGAAACTGGCAGATAGTGTTTCATGTAATGAATTACAGTAGTCGATTTGAGAATCATGCCCTAACTTACAGATCGTTCATATTCAAAGCTGTACTGGACAGCATTCACACAATACTGAGCGTGAGAAAAGCGTCATCAATTAAGTTATCCAAGTGCAAATGTAGCTGTTCACCAAGATGTGCAGGTGCAATGTCTGGCACTCTCATTCCACGCTTGATGATGGCTTTAATTTCACTCCAAATTGTTTCGATAGGGTTCAACATCGGAGAGTATGGTCCGAGTTTTCATATTATCAGTCCAAGATGTCTCGAGTGACATGGCACATTATCATTCACTGAGAAGACAACATGCTGTGCAGATGTTCCACTTTTTACAATGTTTGTACAGTGAATAGAAGCACCAGTGAACTACTGTAAACTATTCTCATTCTGACTGGAATATCTCTCAATTTCATCTAAGAAGTTGTCAATTCGACCAACAAAAGGTGTAGTCTGGCTATATATTTTCGAAAAAAATCAGAAGGTGCCAAGTCTGGGTTGTATGAATGGGGACTCAGAAGGCCGACACATTGCGATATTTGGATGAAGTTCAACTGCAGCTTCAAGTGGGATGACTGTTGTTGGTACTTTCGAGGTCAAACCAGTAAACTTTGGTCTCATCAGCAGTTGAAGATAATATTGCGGATTGACATTGGGTTGTCGTAACGTCAGGAAGTCACTCGCGCTTGCATCTGTTCCGCTGTAAGCATATGAGGAACCCAGATTGGTTGTGTTTTGTTTCACTAACACTTCATATTGCAATTCCTACAAAAGTGCCAATCATCTCCATGCTGATTCGAGCATCTTCATTGGACAATTTTGGAACAACATTGCGTGTAGTGCAGTTGTGACTGTCATTGGTGGTGGGGGTGGATCATTCCTGGTCGGGAGGGCGCGGCAGCGTCCCGTCCTCCCTTAGGTAGGACAACACAGCCGGCCCGCTTTGTCCCAGGACGGCCAGCGATGGTCCAGGTCCGAGGAATCGCAGGCGAGCGGCCGCGTGGTTGGGGCATTCCACGATTAGGTGTCCGGCAGTCCGGCGAGTCCCCCACCCCCGATGCGGTGGAAGTATGCTCGGAGCAGTAGCGAGTGCCCCGTACGGAGCTGGGCCAGCACAATCTCCTCCTCGCACGTCGTGTGGGGCAGGTCTAGGGTGAGACCGGCGCTGGTAGCGGCTCGATGGGTGGCGCATTGGGGGTCCCCTTCGTATCGCGCGAGGTCTGCGGCGAGCGACCGTCGGGATGTGACTGTCAGTGGACGACCAGGTCGCTATTCCTTTCGAGACTTCCTTAAAGATTTTTAAACTTACTGTACCAAGAAAAAATAGTTTCCTGACAATTGGAGCTTCATCTCCAAAAGCAGTAGACAGTCGTTGAGCAGATTTACGTGATTTTAATCCTGATTTGTTTTCATAATAGATCCTTACACTGAAATAGTTTCTGGTCAAATCCATGCTGAAATGTTAAACACAAATTGATAATTATTCAAGTTAAACTCTATCGTCAAACTTTTCAAAATTCAATTCTGAAACTATCCAAAGAGATATAGACAGAATTAAATGTTTTGATAGAAATGTATGAAAGTTTGATGTAGTCCAATGCTATCATCAAAATTGAGGAAACTTAAATTTAGACACTCACCTGAAGATCCTCCTGTTTTTAAAATATTATTTGGATCTTTAGAATTAGAATAAATACAATTGGCAACTGAGCATTGAAAAAATGTCAAAGATGTAACTGTTTAAGCAAGAATAAGCATTGCGGAAAAAACAACGGTTTTATATTTTTTATATTTGTATACAATAGAATTGCACAATTTCACACTATGTTTTTTTATTTAGATAATAAAGCAATACACATGGGTGTGAACTGTACATTAAAAACAAATTATCATAGTATGTCGCATTACCAAAGAACTTTTGATTGGTGATTTCCCAATAAAAGAAGTGAGATATTCATAATTACATGGCTATATTTTAATTATAATAACTAGAACTTGTAAAGAAAATGAGGTGATACGAATATTTACAGTATATGCCCATAGTATTGCTGCATGCGGGCAATTGTATTTACATGTACATACATATGGTATATGCGGTGGTAATTCCACCGTACATTCTGCAAAGAGACTGCTTTCTCACATTTTAATGAATATTGTTTTCCCATAACTCTATATAATTATAAAATATAAGTATGAAAGGATGTAGACATACAGTATATATGAACCAAATAAATGGGGAGCATCCAAGGAAGTTTAAAGTTAAAAATTAACTAAAATAGTTTGACAAGGAAGATGCTTTTGCAGAATAGGTCTGGCCCGCGGGTATGTATTTTTTTAATCAGCATTCTTGCGTCACACACACACCTCTTAAATATCTCTTGCCATTCTAGGATATTCGAACTGTTCCGTTTTGTTGCAATGTTGTTTGTGCTATAGTTGCATTCATTGTAGATGGTGACATGTCATAAATTGTATCTACCGTAACTGCCTCCTGTATTATATACTTATTGGTAATACATATCTATGCCTTTTCCTAATGTAATCCAAAACGAATCCACACCTGTATCACATCCCGATCTACTAGGCCTCTATCGTATGTTTTTATTGGTTCGACCTGATTCATCAACCCCGTATTTGCAAAACTGTGATATGTCTTGATCGATGAATGGCCCACATATTTGTTAACTTGCCGACAATAAAAACTCTGTATTCGTTTATTTATTGATGAATTGGTAATTATTAAGTCATATCACCTAACGGGCAGCGGCGCATCTACGAAAAATAGCGCCTATATAGCAAGCATTGAGATAGAGACTCATCTTCTAGATAATTTTTAACTCTACATTCAGATAGTTTAACTCTGATTTCAAATTGTTTAACTTTGCATCAGATTTGTAACTTTGGTTTTTAATATTTATCAGACTAATCAGGCGGAGAATCAGTTTTGTTTTGCAGGGAATTAGGTTTATAATTAAAATCTGAAGGCTCATGAAATGTTCGGTATGCGCAGATGTTACTATAGTATATAGTTGCAATTCACAAATATCTACAAGGGCAATTGATGATTAGATAAAAAGGTGCCACGCTGAAATTGAAGTGGATATTAGGAAACAATTTGCTCTATTTGTTTCATTATGAGTTACAGTCCGTTATTTATCCACATAGTAACATGTCATATGAATCGTGTGTGTTTGTAATTTACAGTAAATTATATATTCCATGAAAGAATACCCTAAATATATTAAAAAAATACATTTTCATCACTTTGCATTCCATTTCAATGCTTAAAGTTAGTCTTTACAGTCTATTTTCAAAGATAAAGATCCGAATGAAAAGTTTATAATGTGTGCAAGTAGATAAGTTTATCAATAAAACAACTCATGAATAAAAGTTAATTCCGTCAATCCTTTAATTAATACGTTTTGTACATAAACATAACTTACAACTCAATTTTACATAGGAAAGATTATATATACAGTCAGACAAAATATCGATACTATATTTATATTAATTTTAAAGGTTCCAAATAACTGCCAAGTGACATCATAAGGCGTTTATATTTTCAAAGATAACATCTGCACAATATTGACAAAACATACCTTTTGAAATCGGTCAATTCAGTTAAGTACTTCTTGCCAAAATCCTTGCAAAGTCAGAAAATCGTAACTCAGTATGCGGTTACACCACGTCTTGTCTCGCTCGTCTCGTTTTTATTGTATGTCATGTCTTGAAGAACCTGAAGTATTTCTCCTTCGAGGTACTTGTTGACAGGCTTCATTGAATCTATTCTTGCACTTAGGAATACTAATCATACTATCTATATTATAATTGGAGAAAGTCTGTCTGTCTGTGTGTCTGTCTGTCTGTGTGTGGTTCCAGCAACCTAGCGGGCGAACGGTAAACGGTAGGCGGGTGAAATTTTCAGGGTAGTCGCGTGGTGACCCGGTGATGCGATATG
>JAUYWV010135513.1:0-10877 GCA_032274565.1 Nematoplana nigrocapitula
AGACCATCCTGAAGGCGGTCGACGAATCAATCTCCAAGCTTCCTCCGAGTTCTTTCAATATATGGACCGACGGTTCAACCCTGGAAGACAACAGGAACGGAGACAGCGGAATCATCATTATTGACATGAAAGATGGCACTTCTTCGTCCTTTATCCACCCAGCCGGCAAAAATTACATCCAGCTTTTCTGCTGAAGCCAGAGCCATCAGCTACGCCCTAGAAGAAATCATGAAAGAAGATCACATGCACCCGCCTCACATTGTCGTCTGCACGGACTCCCAGTCAGTCCTATCCAAGGTAACTCAAGGTCCTCACCAAGTTACCAACAAGCTCATCACCCCAATCATCCAACACCCGCACTGTCTGTCAGAAAGAGGAATCCACGCCACATTGCAGTGGATCCCGACGCACACGGGAATTCCGGGGAACGAAGCCGTCGACGCCTGGCCAAGGATGGTTCCAACCTGAACCAAAACCTTATCCCGATTGATTACGATTCAGCTAAGGCCGCCATGTTCGCAGGAAAGCGCACAAATCCTGGAACTCAGCGAACTCATCGAGACCCCTTTATGGACCCTCAGCAGACTGGTTCTGGAGGATTAGCGGCGGAAAGCCCATCCCGAAAGAAGCGAGGACGCCGCTCAACCGCCGCGACTACACAGCCATCTTCCACCTTCGCACTAGGAAGGCGCTGACTACAGCCAAAACGATGGGCACCATCAAAGGAGAGAGCACGCTTTGCGAAGCGTGAAACGAAGAGGAGACGGCGGAACATCTCCTCCTAAAATGCCCCCTCTGGACCGCGGCTCGCATTCGCCATCTCGGAGGACCATCTCCTCCAGCCAAGACTCCGCAAGAACAAACCCAAAACATTGTCCTTTTCCTGAGAGATATTGGCCGTATTGAGCGGCCACGCGACCTTTAGTCGCGGGGTAAGGAAGAAGAAGAAGACAGTTTTTGAAAGACACACAGACCAACCGAATCATTTACATACATAATGTACAGTAAACAACACATTCGAGTAGCAAACCAAAGATGGAAAGGAAGGAACACAGATTAAAGTTATAGTATTATAGATCAAAGTAAATCCATGTAGATGTACTGGGTGCCCATAAATTATGTTTTTATCGATCGTATATTTCTATAGTAGGAGGCGTTTTAATTGTATCAATATGTTGTGTATGGAATATTTTGTGGCATTTGTTACAATCTCATGTTAAATTCAGACACGGGGCTTCCGCGGCGTATATTACACTATTTAGTATTTTACAAAAGCTAGAAACGTGCTCCATTTGAGGAAAACTGAAAAACAACATTACACGCAATTATCTGGCTATAAATACATTTTTGGAGTGAAAATAAGCGACATAGGCACACCAGTTGACTCTCTTCCCAAATACGCATTAACTACAAATTGCGCCCGTGCAAAACAATTTTTTTTCGACCATATCATATGTAAAGAAAGAGGAGAGTATTATCGAAACACTAACAGTTATGCAATTATTATATCATTCAAAGAATTTATACGGAGAAACGATTTACACTTAGTTTCAATAGTTTTGCATTGAATGCACATAACATTTTTGCTACAATTCTCTTAGTAAAGTTAGAATTTGAGCGCGCGCCACGAATGTTAAATATATTCACACAATTTTATATCCACTGAAAGAGGTAAACATCATCTAAAAGATAGCAGTTGCGGAAAGTTTTAATGGGTCATTTTTCTCAAATAGGAGGATCCTCAATTTGAATAATTTTTTCATTACTTTACATTACGCGCATAATTAAGGATGACCATCTGCAGAAATACGTCAGATGATGGAATAAAAAGTATCCATTTACTCAACTCCATTTATTAGAAATGGACAGACAGGCTTGGAGATGGAAGACTGCAACAGAAAAGCACAAGAAAGAAAGGGCTGGCAGTACGTTGTAGCAGCTAACCTCCGAAAGTTCGGAGATGCCACCTGATGATGATGAGACTGGGATCAATAACTACAGTCTCCCATAGCCTCTTAATCAGTAGAAATATGTATATATTCGTTATTGTCTAAAATAATCTCATGCAAATATGCTAACTAACGTATATGCAGTACAACTATGTACACGGAAATAAATTCACTCGCTAAATAAAAAGAATTAAGCATATTTTCCAACAATGTCCAATAATGTTATGAAATGGAAGAGATAAAAATCTTGGCATATGTGACATACTGTATGTGTACATAGCTAAGTTCCATTGAAATTTATAGAGTGAAAAATACAAAACAATGTAATAGAAAATATACACAGTCAGCATCTGCCATACGCCACGGACTTCAGATGGCGGAATTCGGTCTCTTATTTATTACTGTTTTATCATCCACTTGCTGATCATGACGAATTCCCTTGGCAAATTGAAGCCAGCGTTTCCGTCTTACGCGTTCCTCTTTGGCGTCCGACTCCAGTTCTCTCGCGCGATATATGTCAGCAATTTCCTGCAAATACTTTACCGATTGCTGATTGGTTCGCAGAACCAGATCCCCAGACCCACCAGAGAGGGTTTGCCCAATGGCACCGGCCGGAGCTTTCGTGGCCTTCATTCGTTCGTCGAAGGCCTCTTTCTTCTCCTTTAGGCTGCTCAGCATTCCCTGAGGATACATCAACATCGGTGTCATGCGCTGCTGAATCACTGTAGAGGCTACGGAACGTGGGCGCTGTTGCCTCGGGGCAGACTTTACCGACTGGACACCGCTCAAGGGGCGACGACTGCCCTGCTCCGGGAGTGGAACGTTCGGTGGCCGACCGTCTCTACCGCCCACTGTGTACGCAGTGTTCGGACGAATTTTTCTGGCCACTGGAATGGTGGATTTTGTGTACCCACTCGAATGGACGAGTTGGCCTGGGTCTTTTCGAATTTCAATGGGTTCGAACCCGGTACTGATCACCTAGAGAGGCAATAATGTCATATATAAGAACACTGGATAGCAAGTCGCAACACATTATTCTGATAAGGAGGGAGTGAACTGGCATGTGGAAAAACAATGAATAAGAGTATGAAACATTGCAGTCGCGATCAAAATCTTTCACCTAGCTAGAAACTTGGCGTCTAATTACCAGTCACCAAATAATTGAAAGTACAGAAGATCCCTGCAATTCTACACATCAACCGCACCATTCTCCTTTGTAATGATAATGCTGATTCATGGAATGGCAAGATCAGCGGATGCAAAGATTGATGGGTTTCGGGTGAATCGGCTTTCGTGACAGAGACGGAAGAAATGTCTGTCGAATGGGTACCATACTCAGTTTTTTACAACATTTTTCAACAAAAGCAATTGTCACCTGACTTCCTTGTTGTTTTATTTATTCTGAATCAGTTGCCTGCTACAGACATCTGCTGTAAAAATTGTGAAACTTTTTTAAGACTGTACCTATTATTCCCACTTCAGACGCAATAGAAGCAATACACAAACAATATTATCTAATCCTTTTCAGTGTTTCAAGCTAAGATAATATATGCCACTCCTTATTTTTCCACATTTTCAAAGCCTTAACCATCTAAAAAGTGAATATATCACAGAAAATTTACGAAACATTCAAATAAAAACCTTTGATATAATTTTCTTCAAGTTTCATTGTTTACATTTATGTTTTAAATTCATTTTCGTAATTGACAAAACGATCAACGATAAATTTTAGGGCAACACTTCTAAAAATGATTAATTTTTAATGAATCTGAGCGATTTAAAATCATCCATGCCAAATTGCTTTGAATTACAATGCTGAGAGAGTTAATCGCATTACATTTGTGGCTTTGTTAAACTACGTAGATTACCACATGCCTTTTAGATTGTCCTAAGATGAAGAAATGTTTGTTACTTTTAGGGTAAATTTCTATTGGTGAATAATTTATACTTTATATATCACCAGATAACCGTTATCAAGTAAAGGACTTTCATATATAGTACACGAACGAAAACCGGTTCACATTTTACTAAATATATCTAATTACGTCAACTCACCTCTTTCACTGGATGCGCCGGAGCTTTGGGTTCTTCTAAAAGCAAAACTACCACATCATCCTCAGCAGTACTCTCCTTATCTTCTTCCACTACAGCTTTCGCTGCTTCAATCGTCTCCTCCGGGGAAGTTTTCTGTCTGGGATCAACTCGACACGGACCCGAGGACGGTCGCTCCAAACGGCGCCGTTGGGCATAACCAATCAGGGACTGCCTGGCGACTTCAGAGGCCTCAACTTTCGACATTTCTTTTGGTTCATCGTGTGTGGCAGATTTGAGAGCTGACACAGTTAACTTGACAAATGCTGGTTGCTTTCTACTGGCCTCGGCATTGCTGGCACGGACCTGACCTCGGAGAAGTCTCTTCACATCGTTCAGAGTGACCTCCACAGACGGGCTGGGTTCAATGGGTCTCTCAAAACCATAACTGACTCTTCGCCGGTGACAATAACCATCTGGAGGTGGTGCCGAACTCTGACGTTTCTCTCTGACTGGTTTGGTTGACCTGGGAGAAGATGGGGCTGGTGGCGAAGGGGGGCTGACTGGTATCGATTGTCCATCTGATTTCTTTCTTACTCTCGTGGCTGGATGATTTGCAGATGTCGTCCGAGAAATTTGGGAACTGATCAGAAAAAGTAACAAAGCATTTTTCCCTGTGTACATTAGATATATCTAATCACAACGGCAGAGATGATTACTATTATCAAAAAATTGGGAAGGTTACTAATACACCAGCCAATCTCTACTGTGTTTACTCTAAACTGTCCACCGCTGCCACCTGAGGTCTCTCTTGATTCTGTATACACGTGCTTTCATAACCAAACTCCAATCATTTTCTCTGTTTCTACCTGAGAGCCTGTACTTACTTCTAGATCTACTGTATACGACAATAGTAAGAGTTTGCCACGCTCTCTCGCCAGCTAAAAATAGATTTATGACGCACCCCCCCCTCCCGTCCAGCTTGAAGTTTTTGCTATCTAACGCATGCTAAATTTCGGAAATAGGGGTGCGGTAGAAATTTCTCACCATAAACACACTATAGCGAGTGCGTGCGTGCGCGCGGAAAAAATTATCTTACCCTCAAACAATAGGCTATTGTCTGTCTCACCAAAACTCTAGGAGACAATAGGCTGCTTGTGCTAAACTCTCGTTAGATAGAGCGTGGCAAACTCTTACTACTTACGATTTCAATAATCCGCTTTTCACATCTCTTTTTTAATATCTGACGTCTGCTCTTGTTCCCAGTCTGCCCCTCCAGCTTCCATTATCATCATCATGGGTTCCCCAAACCGAAATGGTTATTGGAAATGTCTTTCTGCTCCTTGTATTTATAACTTCTTACTACTTCAATATGTCTTTTCCACTCCGATAATCAGGGCATCTGCAAGACATTGCCAAGATTCTGGACAAAGCTGAGAAGCTGTTGGACCAGAATGCCCATCGCTAAACCATTATCTTTAGTCTGACTATCGTATTCCAAAATTTATCAATTTTTTACAGTATCAGACTTTTCTCAACACAACAATCTTTCTTATTTGGGACGAGTCACTACAAAATCTTCATCATCTCATACTTCACGTTCCCAACTTCGCTCAATGTGAATTCCAATTATAATCATCACAAACATGCAGATTATCACAAAAAAACGCGAGGAACAACTGTCAACGTTTGGTCAATAAATAAATACAAAGCGACATTGTATATTATACTCCCTGATAAATTAGTTTGACATACGTAATCAGTGATTGACCATGCTTCTAAATTTTTAATACTATTTTATTTCTTTAGAAATCCACTCCACAAATCTTCAACTATGTTTGTCTGTCAAACCGCGGGTGGCTTTAGCAGAGTACTATTGGCTAAATCGTATTGAATTTAACTCTGATCACTAATGACATACCAGAGTCGCTATGGATAACGCTCAGTGAACCGAAGTGAAACGGGAATTGCATCAATCTATACAGATTTACCATGCGTGAAAATGCATCGCAAACAATCTGCATGAAGCGTATCGGAGAGGGAAATATATGTTTGAATGCACTTTACAGGTCCAGCACAAATAGAGGCTATTTGTAATTATAATGATAAGTCAAATTTATCCGATCAATGAGTTTATTAGAGATTAATGAAGCAGAGGATGAAAGAGGGTGAGGGAAATGGAGTGGATGAGGAAAAGAAAAGCATTGATGACATTGTGGGAGATGGAGCAGAGGGTGAGAGGGAAATAGAAAAAGGGGCAAGAAGGAATAAGTTAGAAAAAAACGTAAGAGAGAATAAGGGAATAGAGAAGAGGACAGAGAGTGACGGAGATAGAGAAGATGGAGATAAAGCGAAGAATTAGTTATATTTTACAAAATAATTTAATACACTCTTAAAAAAGTTAAGGACCACTCTTTTACTTGCATGCGAAACCACTAAAAATCACTTAAAAACTAATTATTTTTCATAGATTTTATTTATAAACCTAAGAATATGAAGTGCAAATTGCAATTCAATCGCGGCAACGAAAGCTGAGTTACATGACTTTGAACCCGGCGACCCTCAAAAATAAAATTCACCACAAACTGTCTCTGGCAAAGTGTCAATAACAAGTGTGACCGCCGTTGTTTCCGAGGCATTCTATACAGCGTTGACGCATGGAGTGGACCAAGTTACGTAGGATGGCTTGGGGTACTGCATTCCACTGTTGCTAGAGCAGTTGCAGCAGCTGAGCCAGATGATGAGCACAAGGGTAATTCTGTTGAACCCGATGTCCGATCTCGTCCCTCAGATGTTCTATTATATCAGGTTTAAATCTGAACTGTAGGCTGGCCACTGCATTTGGTTGATCCCCACTTGTTGGATGAAGGTGTCAACAGCTCTGGATCGATGGGGCCTGGCGTTGTCGTCCTGGAATACTGCGTTATAGGCCTAATTTGCTGGAGGGCTGGAACTTCAACGGGCTGATAAATCTCATCTCTGTAGAGAACACTACGTGGTAGAGGGGAGTCCTCTGATATGTACTGACCTCTCCCACAACATTAAGCATCCTTCACCAAAGCGGTTTCGCTGAAGAACTCGATTTGGATACTAATTGCACACGCTTTGCTTGGGTCAATAAAACAGGCTGCCGGAAATCTTTACGGCGTAACATGCATTGGCAACATGTGAATCAGAAAAAAACGCTGAGCAGAAATTAATTGATCCGTCATTTTTCCTATCATTTTGAATATTACACCTATTTCCAGAGTGGTCCTAAACTTTTTTTGAAGAGTATACTTCGCCAATACAATTTCATAAAAATAAACAGCTACTTCATAATAGTGAAATTTAGATTCATATTTATGAAATACGATTTCGTTCTGATGAATATATCTTTCATTTAACATTATAAAATAACAATATAACATTACGTGTAGCACAATGAGTGAGGGGTCGCAATCCACCATCACTTAAGAATGTAGTTTTTCTTAAGCCGAATGTGACTAAAATTTGTTTGTTAGCTATGACATTAAAATTATCAATATGATTCGCTCACTTGAAATACTCAAATAGTTAATGCTTCATGTGTAAGAAATTTTGAACAACTTGTTCAGGAAAAATATTTTTCCTGTTCATTTCAAAAAGTTATTTGCCTTGAAATAATGAAATGGCATATTCAAAATAAAACCACTGGAAAAATGAAAGATTTTGAAGCTTATGAAACATTGAATATTTTGTTACCATATTTAAAATAAAGTATAATATTATTATAACATAATATTTTAATTGATATTTTAAAAGGATTAAATAAAATATATATTAATTAATAAAAAGATATTACTTTAATTAATTTGGTATAAAATATCGAAATGATAAAAATTACTTTATGTTGCATCCAGTCGACAAAATACTTTACGTATGGTTGGTGAATTGTATTTTTATATCGAACGGTATGTTAGGTTTGCAGAGCGTAAAACATTTTATGAACAGTATGCAACTAATATTAATTAAATATATTGAATTGATATATATTTGTATTAAAATAAATTTTTATGAAACAATTAAATTAATTTGTTTTAAAAATATCTAAATTAATTTAAATTTAAATTACATTTTGCGTTTCGCAAACGTAACGTACTAATAGATAGATAATTTTTTGCAAAGAACAGGAAAATGAATTTTGACTCTATAAATATTTCTCAACAAGTTGTTCAAAACCATATGTTTGCAATCGTAACCTTTTCTCTATAGGCTCAGTTGAGGATGCAATAGATCGCATCAACTTTGGCCTTCTTCTATTTTCTACTTCAGCAACAGCCTGCATCTGTACCATATGTGTATCAATGTTGTTCTAGGAAAGATTGTGACCTAAACAAGTTCTTAAGCTCCTGGAGATAAGACTTTTAAATAGTAAATTATACAGCGATGCAGGTCTTAAGAACTTGAAGTTCAGATTAAAAACTTAATTATGAAAAAGCTTAGTCTGAAGTATTTTCTTAGTACCTTCGGATTTTCTTAGGGCTAAGACTTTAGGCGAGGTCACATTTCGTCTTGTAGAAAGTCTTAAGACTGAACTTTTTCTTAAGCCCGATTGTGGCCTCACTCAATATAACATTAAGATAACTGCACGTAATTGTGGAAACAAATTGAAATATTTCCAATGAAATCCCAATCAGTTCTCCACCTCGCACAAAGGTAAACATCCGCTAAACATATATTTGGTCGTGTTTCTCCCATTTGGCAAGCCAGCAAAAAGCATTATGGTGGGTGACGTGAAAGTTCAAATTTATATGGCTTTGTAGTTAACGTCGTAGTTGACAAATCGGTAGGAGGTTTTCCTATTTAATGGGCCGCTTATATTTGCACAGAGAGACACTAGTTATTTACTTTTCGGATTTCGTTGTCAGTGGGTAAAAGATAGACCGGAATTTTGAACAAATTTCATTGAAATTATACTTCATAGTATGATAAAAAGGACACCGAAATTGAACTACACATGCAAAACTGGGTACTGCGAATATTTGATGTACATAAAGCAGCTATTTGAAATTATAAATACATAGAATTGATAAAATTTATATACAGAGAGAATTTATTATTTATCAGTTCAGTAGCTACGTTTGATATATATGGTATTTTTTACTATTAATATATTATCTATTTTTCCTTCATTCTGCCAAAATATTTATAAACTCTGGTGTTTTAAAGACTCAACCAACTGCTATTCTTCTTTTTTAAACTACAAAATGTCGCTCTAAAAATCTAGTGTGATCCTCCTCTTCCATAGAGCAAAAAGACTCACAGTTTAGATATAACAAGAAATTACATTGAGAGAATCTCTGCGATTCTATGAGGTATAGACTGTACCTATATGATTATGCCATAGGACTTTTTAGAACATGACCATGGCATAAAATGCTGCGTATTCACTAAATATAGCCAAGGAGACTATGTATCACCTCAATTTATTAGTGATAAAATGACCAGTAATGATATGATATCATTTTTATTAACATCAGCAGATGGCCTAAATGTAACTGGAGCATCAATGGCGGACCTTTTTTAACGTTCTGGAGAAACGGTGTCAGTAACAACGTTAAGTTCTTCGGATCCCGAAAACATTACGCATCAAGCAGTAAACAAATCCTTCAACATATTGAGATACCAAACAAGGCGAGACTATATAAGACTCTTCCGAATAATATAAAGGGGAGAGTTACGCTTTATAAAAATTAAAAATCTGTGCTTGAGGTAAAATCTGAAATGCTTCAAAAGTCCAGTAAACAACGAGAAACCTTTTGTCGGTATAGTCTTATAGTCCATCTCATTTCCATGCCAACTAACATAAGAGATCAATTGACCTCTTGCATTAAAACAGACTTAAGTGTTAATTATTAACCACAATATGTGCATCTGGAGCTCAAGTTTTTCAAACTGAAGAGCATAGTCTTAAAATCAAACATTTGACCATCTGTTGAAAAACTGTTTTCTTCTTCCGGCTTCTTCCTTCAGTCTACACTGGCCAGTTGCCTGGTGGTGCAATGTTCCGAGTTGTACAGTACTCACCAGCGGAAAAGCACGTATAAATCTCCTCAATAAGAAGAACACGAGAGGGAGAGAGAGAAAGAGAGAGAGAGGGGGAGGGAGAGGGCTATGTGGTCCCTCTCCGAGTTTGTCCGAGGCTCTGGAGAACCCCAGCAAATTGGAGAAATATCTGCAGGGGATCGGGCGAACTGGCCCTCCGGTCGGTTAGCCCGGCAGTTATCCGCGTCCCGCAGACCTGTTTGGGAAGAAGAAGAAGATGGAGAGGGAGAGAGAGGGGATGCAGTGGAACGCCTTTGCTATACACGGTCAGGTAGTTCAAGTAAAATGCAGTGAATTGAAATTGTTTGTCCTTCCCACAAAAGAGACCCTTCTTTGTATGGCTCTGATTTCCTCCAGAAATTGTGTCTAGGTCTATGCCAACTGCGTGTTTTGAACTGGGAATACTGAGCATATTTTGAGCAGACTTTCATGCTCTATAGAATGAGGCTACGGCTTTACCTTGACTCGTTGGACGAAGAGGAAATCATCCTCGATCATGACCTGTAGAGTGGATGGACACATGGTAAGTGCCTCCTCTACTGCTAAGTTACTGGGGGTCACCTACCTTGGACAGACTTTAAATCGATCCTGAAGAAAGGTGAGAACAAGGATTTACCTGACTCTCTGAAGGTGTGTGAGGCACTTCAGTGTGTGGCGCAAGCTGCCTGGTCTGGCCCAGCTTGAGCGGCGCTGCCGCTCGCGCTTGTGCTAGCCAGACCAGAACACTGAAGTGAAACGGCAACTGTGACCAGCTACTCTTTCTGTGGGACCCGTCAATGTTGTTCGGGCTCATTCCTCAAGTCGTCCGATGTCACCTTCACGCGGTGAGAG
>JAUYWV010135524.1:0-10876 GCA_032274565.1 Nematoplana nigrocapitula
GACGCGAGAGTTTCTCTGGATAGTGGTTGTCCTCCTGTTACTTTTCAGTGCCATAGGGAGGAAGATGGCCCTGGAACGTCCGGACTCTTCGTGCTGACCTTTCTCCACGTCTCGTTGGTGTATCGGTTGATGGACGCTTTCGCCGATTTGTAGTCGATAGGGTATTAGTTTGCTCCAGCCCGGAGCCTTAGTTTGCTAGTGTGTCGGCGGTCTCGTTGCCGTCGATTCTTTCTAGGTTTTCGGAGCTCTCGACGGGTATTTTGCGAATTGGGAGTTGAGAGTTTTGCTCTAAAAATCCTAATTCGTTATCGATTCTCGTTCCTAATATAACCTTCAGCAAAATGGCTTCGATTCTTACACAGGCTCTGAAGCTTTTTGGTCAAATCGTGTCGCGATTCGCAAAATTACTAGGTTTATATAGCCTCATAGTACAGTAGATACGCCTGTAGTGGCCTTTCGTTGAAGATAGGAAAGACGAATTACCCTCGCAGATTACAAATCTTTTTGGAGCTTTTATTTTACTTGGCAATAATGGTTACGACAGACTGAGTAACTGGTCGGCCTTTTCAGTACAGTGTTATAAAAGGCATCAAACTTGCGTGTTTTGGGCTTCTGTAATTCTGTGAGCAACCCCACAACTGTGTATAGGTAGGTAGATATGGTCCCCACAGCTGTGTTTAAGGTGGTAGGTAGGGGCCCCACAGATGTTTATAGGTAGGTAGGCATGGGTCCCACAGATCTGTATAGTTAGGTAGGTGGCCCACAGCTATGTATAGGAGGTAGGGGCACCACAGTTGTGTATACAAAGCTAGCTAGGGGGCCTACAGCTGAGATTAGGTAGGTAGAATAGTGTCCCAAAGCTTGGTATATCGTAGGCAGGTAGGGTGCTCCAAACCTGTGTATAGGTAGTTAGGAGCCTCAAAACCGGTGTATAGGTAGGAATAAGGGGCTCTTATGGGTGTATCTAACATTTACTCAAAAGTTATAACTATCGAGGAAAAATGACCCCCATTTGAAAACAAGGGGCAAAGGGAACTGATTGAATAATGAGCCCAACTTGGGCAGGAAAAGGATCTTACCTGGATAGGGCCCCATTTAAAGTGGGAAAGGCCCTTTCTCTGAAATTTATAGGGGGTTTAAAGCCCCTCTGTCTCCCGGCTCCGCGGTCATGCATACAGGTTCAACACGAAGTAAATTAATAACTACACTTAAACTTTCAATATATTTTTATTTTACATAGTGTAAAAATAAGCTCATTTTTGAAAATCCATGAAAATGCTAGTGTACGAATGTACTACTTTTTGTCTACCCGATATCAGTAGTTTATATATATATATATGTTTCTCCGAATAATTTAACCAAAGTCTGTTAATGACCTTAAACTAGCATATATAGATCCATCCAGATCACCGTGAACCTGAGGGAATTCCATGAATCCATGATTGTATGACGTCACAGAATTTCAACTCACTAAAGGCTGACAAGTGACGTCACACTCTTTTCAAACAGAAACGAGAGTGTTGCGAGAGAAGGTCACCTTCAACTAACATATAGATCCAAAACAAACTAAACGAAGATGTAATGAGAGTAAATGAGTTAAAGAGAAAATAAATGAAAGGAGAGATGAAATCGATGGAAAATGACAACCATAGGCACTGTATTTTTTACATCTTCCCATCATATTCAGATTTTTTAGCAGTTAAATATACTAAAATATGAACAAAAATATGTGCATTATTTATGTATTTAACTACCTTGGAGACGAACCTCTATGTATTATGAACTCTATGGTCTATCGTCTGGAAGGATGAGATTTCAAATAAAATCAAAACATCGGTCAGGGATTATCCACTTCATTTGAATTTCACACCCTATTGTGAAAATATATTAGTATTACAAAGGGATGCAGATTCATGAGGTACTATGATGTTTGTGTGCCTGTTTATGCAGAATGTCACCCATTCTTCTACACACAACCGGACTGCATTAACCAACCAGAGGGCTACAACTGCGACTGCGGACCAGGGTTTGTCTGGAATTCGCAGCGCTGCATATGTGAGTTTCATATCAACTTTCCCCGTATAAAAGATATGTGCTCAACTGAAATATGTAGGTTTCTGCTTGTACCAGATTAGATCAGTGAGCGTGAAATGGTTATATGGAGTCCAACTAATAGGTCTTCGCTCAGAAAGAAACCTAGGTATGGAGTTTAAATAATCGTCAAATGTTTGATTACTCTGGCGTGATTCTTTTAAACCACGCCAGAAGCAAATGCTAATGAGAAAAATATAGCCGCAATTGAAATAGGAAGATAAAAGAACTATCTATGGATTCTGAATTATGATGAACAGTGTTTATGGAATAAGCGCAACAAATGACCGCAATAAAACACTGCTATACTCCTAGAAAAAAAGGTAGAGAAAATCAATAAAAATATTATCATATGAGTGGTATTTATGCCAACTGTTTCAAATTAATGGGGAGATAAAGGGGAAAAAAGAAGCTACGGAGAGACGGAGAAGAGAGATTGAGAATGATATGGAGAGAAACAATAAAATGTGGAATGTACGTGAGTGTAAATGAGGGTGTGGTTCGAGTGAGTATGTTAGTGATAGAGAAAAAGAGAGAGTTGAGCTTCTCTAACAGCAACACGATCAAAGTAATACCCAATCTGTTTCATCTTTGGGAAACAGATACGAAGAAGAGGATAGGTAGATACGAGAGACTGATAATGAAAATTTGGACATTAATGGTAATGTTGAGATAGACAGAAGAATGATATCTCAAATTTTCTGATGATACCGGCTTGTTAGCAGGAACTAGGACAGAGGTGAGTGAACAGACAAACAGACTAGCAAGAAGCTACTGTACGGAACGAAGATAAGCAGCGATAATAGTCAGATCATTGCAACAGGCAGACCGCAGCCAGAAGACTTCGGTGACTACATTCAAATAAATGGAAAACACATTATGTAGAGCAAGTAGATCAGTTTCAGCACCTATGCTCGGATGTGACATGTAAGATGGAGATCAAACCAAGAAAAGTGATGGCGACTGCTCATCTAGCAAAACTGATAAATAATTTGTATCTGTAATAATCAGAGTTTTGAGATGTTAACTATGCTGAATCCGGTACGATCATTAGTGTCAATAGTAATATACTGTAGACATGCGACACATCGACCCAGCAAGCATAGTGAGAAGATTTGCAGCTTTTAAGTGAGATGTTATCGCAAAGTGTTAGGTATTCCAATGGATATTAGCGATATTGAAAGACTTGCAGTGAAGAAGTAAAACCATTAAAATCTGTACAAAGAAGAAAGCTCCAAGGGTCTGATCATGTTAGCATAAGAGAAAGAACAGTGACAAATGCCATTAAGTATGGGGAAGTGGAAAGAATCAGCAAAAGAGGAAGACTGGTATGAGCACGACAGAGTGCAAGTGCAAGTGCCTCCACAATCAAGTGACCACGGGACTGACCTGACCTGACCTGAAAGAAGACATGGGAGAGAACTTAAAGAGAGAGAGAGAGAGAGAGAGAGAGAGAGAGAGAGAGAGAGAGTGAGAGAGAGAGAGAGAGGAGAGAGAGAGCGGAACTCGATCTCAATTATCGGAGTCTTAATCGAAGCAGCAGCGGCCAACCATTTGTTTGTCCTTTGTCGAATCATCTGACACGAGTAGATGTCATTATAAAGCCGTACACACCTACATGCTCCGAAGCAACCGGCAGTTTCGATTTGGAAACTGTACGCACTTTGATGAAGAACTCTTTACTCATCCGTTTTCCAGCAACTGGTGTCGACTCGCGTATGACCTTCACTCGCCTGAACACAACTTTCGCCTACTCGGTTCTGCCGCGACGCACGTTGCCACGTCAATTCACACTGACCACCTGGCTGCGACCAGACGGCTTGGGTGGGACCCTGGTCTCGCTGCGCCGTGACCTTCCGCCGAGCGCAAACTATATGCGAATACGGGTGGTGAGAGCTGACGAGAGATCCTCCACCCGCGGACATCAGTGGGCCGATCTGGTGTGGATCAACTTCGAACTGGCGGGAAGCTCGTGGACCATGCAGAGGGCGATCTATAGGGGTAAATGGGTTCATTTGGTGTGGACCCATCGAACTTTGGGTGAGCCAGTCTGCTGCTATTAGTATATGTTTGTACATACTGTAGATAGATTCATAACATCGTTGTAATACCCGGAAGAGGGGACACATCAGCGCTATGAAAAAATAAACTAAACAGTCAGAGAAAGGAGAGTATAGATAGAGAGGAGAGAAAAATATAGAGATAAGAAAGAGGACAGAGAAAGAGAGGTAGGAGAGACGAGAGTGAGAGAGAGCACCATGCACCAATTTGGAATAAACGAGTGATCCTAACTGCCAAGCTTATGGAGAAGAGGGCACGGTGGAGCACCTGCTGGAGAGGTGTCCCGCCTAAATGCTTGCCTAGGTACCAGCTGTGAGAGCCTTTCTCACAGCTCGAGGATGTACTTTCACAGCCGGCACCTTAGATAATCGACTTGCTTCGGCGAGGTGCGTACCGAGCCCCCCCCCCCCTGTCCAGTCATTATCAGGCATCGATTTCTATTCCTGTCTATTGATTCTCCATCTATCAAGGAAATCTAAAGACTTGTGTGTATTATTGTTCCTCCATCTTCATCACAGTTATTGTTATGCATTTGCGTATATTTTCCAGACATTTCTGTGACTGTATATATCTATAATGGAGGAGTGCCAACCAGATAGAAGTTTTTCTCCTTTGGTAGGTACCCCTAGCCATTCCAGAGGCTTTGTTTAGGTTAGATTTTTTTTTAAAATAACATGTAATTAATGTTTGTTCGGTACAGGTTATATAATTGTTTAGTTTTATTTTGGTTTCCCAATTTCCATATTTGTTCATTATGTGAAGGCTTTAGTTGTTGTTATTTTTGTTTGTTTCATAGTCATAATTTAGCCTTTTGTATATTTCTTTTATTTTGTTGACATCAGCTGTTATGTTTTGTTTAAATGCATGTGGGGAAATTATAGTACAAGTTAACCTGACCGAATGTCCCTTTTTATTTATTTGTTTAATTGTGTTCTTTGTTTGTTCTGGCCCTGGTGGCAAAATTAAAATCATTATCTACCTATTATTATTATTATCTACCTATTTCAATGCAGAAATCTAGTTCAAAGGTTGTGATAACATCTCAAATAATTTTATGGATATTTGTATATACCACTTATTGTATCATTTCTTTGATTTGACATTACTTAAAAGTCAATATATGCTTTACTTGCAAACAAAGTCATTAGCATGGTCATTAGAATATGTGATAACTACTGCCTTATTACCGACACAATATATGTGAATAAGGGCAACAATTCACATTTTTATTGATCGAAGTTGCAGGCAGTGAGTGAAAATTTGAATTATAGTACTGAAAATATATATCAATCTCATGAAATGTTTTATTTTTTCTTAGGTTTTTAAAAATATAGGTAATGTTTGAATGTTGCAAAAAGTCCTGATGTTCACTCATATTCAGCTTGCTATTGGCCACTCGTGATTAAAGAAAATAAGAAAAAAGCGGTCATTGAATACTCAGTAGAAAAATTATCACACTGCTCTTTTGTGCAGTAACACAACATAATGTAAATAATTAAAATTTGATGTCATTTGTGTAACCTTTTCTGAATTGAGAACTTGCTCTGGTTCAAAAGAATGTGTTTATACAGTAGATGTGATTTTTTGTTTCAATAAATTTGTATTCTTATGATGTTAATGTTTAGAAAATCTAAATTATCAAGATTTGATTTGATTATGTGAGAGATCTGGGGTATTAATTTACAATTTTACTATTGTAAAATATTTAATCATTATATAAATCCAAATGGTTTTTAAAGGAGTCAAAAATAATTAAAACTACTACATAAAAATAGAATAAGTCTTTATTCCTTCAAAAGATTTTAATCCATGTTAATTCTCTCGCTGGTATAAGTATTTTTTTTTTAAAAAAATTTATTAATATTTGTTTATCTGTTGAATTTTAAAGAAAACTTTTACTTTGATGATTGGTGATTCCTTTGTTTTCTATACATTTATCATTGGTTCATTGCTGAACTTCTGCTATACAAGTGAAAAATAATAATAAAATTTTTGGCAGAAAACATTTCCCAGAGATCTAATAAACAAACTATATTTTATTTTATTTATTTATAAACTTCCTTATATATATATATAGTTCTAATTATGATTCTGCTATATATAAATTTGTTCATAATCACATTCTTATTATTAGTAATGCAGTCATTTGTGTCATTTATACAAACTAGTTTAAGTCTTAAGGTATTTTTGTAGTTAAATTGTATTTAAAAAATATTCAAAGTTTAAATTATATAGGTAAATTTGTATATATAAAAATATATATATAAGTAAAGAATAAGTTAAAAAACATATTAGCTTTTGTTTATAATTTAACTAGGTAAGTTATAGATAGTACTATTCTTTACTAATCTTTTTTTAACCTATTATTATTTTGCATACCCAGGTACCTTGTACTTTGATAAAAATTATACAAAATAAAAAATAGAGTTAAAAATTTAAGTTAGAGTGAATATAGTATTCAAATATATTCCAATTTAAACATAAATTTAGGTATTATTTGAAAATATATCATATATTAATATATAAGCTAATAAGGTACTAAATTATTTGATATAAATATAATATATCTAATAGTATTTTTATAAATTTTATAATAATTTTATTATTATATTTAATTCAATGCCAATTAATTGTTTATATTTTGAAGTATAATAATAATAATATAATATTTATAGTATTTTTAATTATATATAATAATTATCATTTAGTATTTTCTGAATATATTTTTCTATATTTATTATTGCAATTTCCAATAATGGAGAGCACCCTCAGATTTAGTGAGATTTAATGAACTAATTCCTAATATAATCATGATTTTTGGTTTTATATATTTGGTTTATTTTCTGTATTGGCATTGTTAATTAATCAATAATGTTATAATCAATGTTTTCTTGATTTGAATTATGAATAGTGTATATTATATTTAACCCCTATTTACTAACCAATCAAATGAGACAAATTAAGGTTAATCAATAGAAGTAAATATGAAAGTGTTTCGAATTAATAATGACGATTATCTTTTATTAATTTTATTTTTAAAATATTTTATTAATTTATTCTAAAATTTTAAATGTAGCTTGCTCATTGCAAAAGGAATCATACAGATAGGATAGATGCTTAAAAAACGTATGTAAAGAAAAAAACATACCCTGGCATAAAACGGGGATCAACATAAGTAGCGTTATGTGTGGTGATTAATGTTCCTGCGGCTTTTGACATATTTGTATTAAACTTTCATATCAACTTCGAAAAGAAAAGTTTATTCTGTTACCAACAGCAGCAGAATTGCTACGATTTAAAACAATATTTAAATTTTATATTTCTCTCTCAAATGTGACAAAACATGTCATGAAAGAAATTTATATTTTTACGTTTTCTTCACAGTATGTTGAGTTATACTATATCTATACATTTTGGAGAATAAAGATACTTAAGTCTATTTGTCGGATTTTAATGGATAATATGTTCGGAAAGTCGTTGGAGACATTTAGGGCAGTATTTTAAAACCTCGCTCGAAATTTGAGGGTTACCTAACCCTCCAACTGTTTTAAAACCTTTCTCGAGTCGAGGACGACCTTACCCTTGAAATTACCTTCCTCAGAAACAACTACGGTTTGGAGGAAGACTCGAGGCATGCTCATACCTCCCTAGAACCTTCTTCGTCGACGGTTGATTGATTATGGAATTACATGAGAGAATAAGACGGATTAAGCGCATGCAATTAATAATACCAAGGAGAAAGATTGTAGATCGCTTAAATCCAATTCATGAGTATAGTGAGTTTCACGATATCGATTTTCAATAGAAGATTTCTTTCATCTTTACTTCTATTTGAACTTCCCAGTGGCGCAACCATTTTCGCGCCTATTTTGCTATACTGGCGCCAATATTACGCTAACAAAGTTATACTAGATAAAACGAGGTAATTACACTCAAGTCGACTATTCGATAGTAAAGTTACACTATATAAAACGAAACAATTTCACTCTAGGCGCCTATTTCGATAACGAAGTTTTACTAGATAAAATAAGACAATTTCACTCTGGGCGCCTATTTCGATAACAAATTATAGTTGTTCTAGATAAATTCAGTAGAACAGCTCTCAATTTATGTGCGATACTTCTTTGATAATGAGATCCATTAAGATTTCCTTGGATTTGTTCAGCTTAAACGAACTGACTCCCACACAATTGCAAACATTCTGAAGCCCAGGGGCCTGCATATTGAAAACCTGCGAGGACAGGGCTACGATGGCGCTTTGAATTCCATTGGCCATGTTAGTGGTGTGGCAAAACTCGTTGGAGACAATTATTCAAAAGCTGTTCATGTGCATTGCAAGGCCCACTGTCTAAATTTTGTTATAGTGACAAGCTGTTCTAGTGTGAAATCAGTTTCCACTTTTATGGAAGCTTACGTGGTTTATCGCCTTGTCTCCAAAGAAGAAAGATGTCAGCAATTCTAACATCTTGGAAGAACTTGACGTTGAAGAACTGGAGGATGATTCTTGTATCCTGGAACGTAGCGTAGGACTATAAGTTTCATATGCGAAACACAAGACATGAACATTTATATATGTAGAATACAAGAAAAACACAGCACTTGGCTAGTTGCCTTGCAGCTATTGGCTACAATAATATCGATCAATAGCTATACGCACCGTACGTACGCTACGGGGACAATAATATCGACCAATAGGTGAACGCGCTCACTACAGAGCTCCCTCTAAGTGTCAGACACTAAATTGGCGAGGAGGATGCACGTACTATTCGTCCAGAAAGAGTAGTGTAAGAATTATCTGACACGTTATCCACAAATGCGGGCTTGAGGCGGTCGATAGAGATATTGTCCCAACGTGTGCATTTGTCAGAAGTGCTCGACAACACAAAAGTGAGAGGTTTGTGAACTGTTAGTATGAAGAATTCTTGCCCTTAGATGAAGGGCCAGAAATGCCGTAGCGCGAGATAGATGGCCAACAGTTCGCTATCAAAGGTAGAGTATCGGTAGAGTATCTCTTTAGCTTTCGAGAGAAAACGATAGTGGTTGCCATTCACCATCCTAGTACTGTTCCAATACTGCTCCAACTGCCACATTAGAAGTGTCCTTAGAAATGCGGGTCGGTGCGGTAGCATCGGGGTAGGCGAGCATAGTCATTCCTTCCAGTGCTTCTTTACTCTTGCTGAAAGCCGTGACACATTCATCAGTCCACGTCCAGGTCTTCTGACAACCCTGTAGCAATATATACAACGGTTGAAGAACCTCGGCACAAGGGGGAAGAAAGAGGTGATAGAAATTAATCAATCCGAGGTACTCCTGCAGGCTGGTCTTATTGGTAGGAGTGGGAAAAGTGCGGAGAGCCTCGATACGATCCAGAAGAGGAGATACTCCTGTAACACTGACACGGTGCTTTAAAAATCCAGTTCAAGAACTCCAAAAATACAAATCTCCGGGTTGATTTGAGTACATATTTTTCAAGACGTGAAAAGAGAAGCCGAAGATGCTGCTCGTGGGATGCCGGATCTGCACTGGTAATAAGGATATCGTCGATATAATTATAAACAAACGAAAGTCCGCGAGAAACCTCGTCCACAAACCGCCGGAAGGTTTGTGCAGAAGTACGGAGACCAGGGTCATTCAGAGGTATTCGAAAAGTCCAAATGGAGTAGTGCTAGCAGTTTTAGGGACGTCGTCATGTGCATAGGAATTTGGTTATACGCGCGAACTAAATCCACCTTGGAAAAATCATAGTTCCTTTAAGAGTAGTACCTAAGTCCTGCAATATGAGGAACAGGGTAGCGATCAGGCGTCGTAATATCATTGAGGGCTCGAAAGTCACAAACAGGGCGCCATTGGTCCGACCCTTTTTTAGCCACCAGATGAAGTGGGGAAGCCCAGTTGCTGCTCGAAGGACGAATAATGCCGAGTTGCAAAAGGCCCTCTATTTCCCGCTTTGTGACCACCAATTCGTCTTGGTCTGGCGAATGTCGGTCGGTCATTCGTAATGATGCTATGCTGAACGTCGTGAGTCGGTGAGCTGTTGCTAACGTTAAACGAAGTGAGAGATGGAGAGATGGAAATTCCCGCAGAAGTGTAACATACGGAGATTTCATAGTGTCAAGAAAGTTTAAACCGGGGCTCTCAAATACGGATAGGCTAGTTGAGACGTTACCAAGGGTAGCACTGTCGATTAAACGGCGATGTTTCAAATCAATAAGTAGTCCAAACTCACGAAAGAAACAGCTCCGATTATCGGATAACTAACATCAGCAATAACAAAATTGGTTTGGGGAAACCCAGATTAGGAGTACAAGTACGTGTACCAAAGGTAGAAATAAGAGTACCATTAGCCGCCTTCAGGGTAGGTGTGACAAGTAGATATACTTACGATGAACTTACCTGGTACGTCATATGGTATAATCTCCATGTCTGTTGGAATTTTCAGTTGTCCTGTAACCAGGTGCTTGGTGACATTTCTACATAATTTCTGTGTCTCTCCGACTGTTCATCGTGTGACGTGTCAGCCGAGTCTGTGCAACTTTGTTCTGGTCAGGTGAATGTTGTTCTTAGTGCACTGCGCATTGTTGTGTAAGCGGTTCGGTTTTGCGTTGTTCATAAAAAGTTTTGAATTCACCTACAATACACTGTTCAGCTGTTGATCGCCTGACTTATTTCTTATTTCTTACTACGACAATTTGGCGTCGCAAGCAGGATCAGCAGGATTCAATAC